>CAIGRT010038408.1:0-16425 GCA_903798405.1 Fraxinus platypoda
GAATCTATCTTTTAATTTCTCAATAATCCCTACTTATGTCATGAGCTTATTCCTACTTCATATCGGTTTTTGTGATGATATTTGGTCGCTTATATCTTGATTTTGATGGAGGGTGAAGGCGAATAAACAGCATATGGTGTGGGTAGCTTGGGCGAAACTACATAGGCAGAAAGGGATAGCTTCTTGGATTTCAGGGAGTTAGAGCTATTTAACCAAGCATTGGTGGGGAATCAAGAAAGACAGTATTTATTCTACGCTTGATTCTTTAGCTGCGAAAGTTCTAAAAAGTAAGTACTTATGAGAATATGTTTTTCTTTAAACTAGTAGTGTGGCTCGTCCTTTTTGTGGTATAGTATATTGTGGAGTATCGAGATGTAATTAATATCTTTATTGGAAGGTGGACATTGGAGAAAATATAAGCATCTTCGTGGACCCATTGGTGCCACAACCCTCTTCATTTCGGGTTATTAGTCCGGCCAATGCAGTTATAGCCCATGTTTGTAACTTGCTAGTAGGCAAATTTTTAAGAACATTGAGAAAGTTAATGTATACTTCCAGCCTATTGATATGGAGCTGATTCATTCCATTCCTCTTAATCAATTTTGGGAGGAAGATAGATTAATTTGTCATCACGAGATGCGGGGGAGTGTATTGCATTTGAACTGGGTATCAACTCTTAACCTATGTTTGAGCTCCATTTTTCCCAAAACTCATTTTTTTTTTCTAAAAATCGTTTTCAACCACACATTCTTACGTAAAATAAGTTTTTACGTGAACCCAAAACTTTTCTCTATTTTTCAACCACCAAAAAAACTCACTATTCCAAAACTTATTTTCTCGGCCATAACGAGAAGAGTGCAGACGAAGGCATGAGCTTAAGAGTGCTTAGTTGTTGTTCATGAAAATGTGGTTAGTGAATGTTCCCCGAAAGGTAAGAGTGTTCTTATAGAGAGTATTCCTCTGGGTGCTACCCACTTTTGTCAATTTAGCTTGAAGAAATATGAGGACAGATGGTAGGGGGTGTTTGGAGACTACCATTCATGTGCTTTCACTTGTGTTGCGGCAAAAACTCTATGGAAATATATATGGTGGTAAGATCACAATAAAGAGCTTGTGGGCTTAGAGGATATTCGGGAAGTTAATATGAGTTTGGGAAGGGAGCAGTGACAGAACCAGGATTGGAGGTCAGCTAGGGTGGTCGTTAATCGTTGACTGTTGATGATCGCAATAGTGAGGTCGTTTATTAATATTTAAGTAAATAATATTAAAAAATAATTAATCAATTATTTTCATTTATCACAAATCAAATTCCACATATATCACTTATTTCATATTCTCAAATTCACAAATTCTCCAACATTCATAAATCATAACTCATAAATGATAAATCAAAAAATGAATTCAAAGAACATAAACCAAAAGATAAAACAAGAAGAGAGACACTAGAAAGTAGCAAGCATGAGGCTCAATTGGCAATGATGCATAAATCATAACTCATAACTCAAAAGTAATAACTCATAAATGATAAATAAAAAAAGAACTAAAACAACAAAAACCAAAAAAAGAAAAAGAAGAAAGGTAAGAGGCTTACGTCACAACGACAATGCAATGAGTAGTGGTAGAGATTGTAGAGGCTCAGCATCTATGTTGACTCAAAGACATCCGACAACAAGTCTGTCATATAACAGGGAGTGCACAGCGAGACTGCGAAAGGGAGGGAGTTAGGGAGTGAGATAGGGTTGTGATTCGTAATCTAATTTTGTAATTGCATTAGGAATTATTACAATTAAATGATACAAACACAGTTAAGTGGATTTGAATTTGGCCCTAATTTTTTTAAAGAAAAAACAAGAGGCCTATAATTTAAGTCTCCAAGCTTCCTCCCTGCTCTCGGTGGAGCCAGCACGCATGACTGCATCCCCTCGTCGAGTGTTGGCTCCACCACTGGAAGAGAGGTACTAGCAAGTAACAAGCAGTTGGTAGGAGCTTCAATGGACAATGGCTCAGAAATTATAATAAATCATAACTCATGACTCATAAGTAATAACTCATAAATGATAAATCAAGAAAATAAACTAAAACAACAAACACCAAAAACAAAAAAAAAGGTAGGTGGCTCACGTCATAACAGCGATACAATGGCCAGTGAAGGAGATCGGAGAGGCTCGACATCGGTGGCGACACTGCGGTGGCTGGCAACAGGTCCATCAAAAGGCAGAGAGTGCGCAGTGGAGATATAGAAGGGAAGGAGTCGGGGAATGAGATAGGTTTGCAATTTATAGGGCATGTTTCGACTTTCTTAAAAAATGCAAAAAAAAGTGAATTTTCGACCATTGATTTGTGCAACGGTCGAAAATTCCACCACATGAACTGACTTCCTGTCAGTCAATTTTCCCATTTTTGCCATACCATTTGCATTCATATTACATACGCAACAACCACCCCACCCACCATAATCATTTGCCATCTACCTCACCCACGTGCCTTTCCCTTCCATTTTCATCCGCAAGTTCTAGCTGCCTTTTACTTCTGCTCCAAAATAGGTCGCCAACTATATTTCTGAAATAGCGGACATCTTTGATTTTCAGCCGGCCATGAGGAAGGATAGACCCAGTTGCATATGATTTCATACTGAACTCACCCTCTCGGACGAACGGGATCTTATTTTGGGGCCTACATCACATTTTCACCGGACGAACGGGTTTTCATCTGGCTGTGGTCGTTTTATCAGAGTACTGAACCCAGACGTGATGCACCTCATCCACAAGCTCGCCAACATAATTATGGATCCGTTCGTTTCTCCGGTAGGTACACTGTCTTCAACTTAGAATGTTTTTTTCAGTCAAGTGGAATGTATTTCCCGACCTGCGATCTTCAATTTGTGAAACAAAATTTAACCTTTTTTCGTCAATTGCTGTAGAGGGGTTATTTCCCACACTCCTCCACCTCCAAATCCCCTTCCGTTGAAAGTCATTCGTGGCCCTGTAAGAATGCACAGTGAAATTCGTATGAGACGAACATATTCGTCGTTGCCTGTGAGACCTTCATCGCCAACGGACACAAGAATGGGAAGTACTTCACAAAACCCAGCTGGGAGACACTCATTCACTTGTTCAACACCAATTCCGGCCACAATTGGAACAAGCAGCAGCTCAAAAATCGTTGGGATGCCCTCCGCCGAAACACAAGAGATTTGAAGAATTGCTCAACTGCGGTGGCATCTTATATGACCCTTCGACTAGCAGGATTGGCGCCTCGGAGGAGTGGTGGGCGTGAAACATTAAGGTAATATCGTTTCATAAACCTCCAGTTAATGCTCTCGAAACTGTGTGCCACTGGCATAGTGTTGTAGGTTCTCAATTTGTATCATTGGTTAACAACATGCGAGGGCTCTGTTTTCGTTTTGGGAACACGGCAGTCGATTAATAAATTACATAGGAAAATTGTGTGATTAGTTGTAGACGTTTTATTGCGTTATAGTAAATTCTTATTAGTCGGAACTGTAAATTTGCATAACAGAAATCGTTCACTGCCAAGTGAACAATTTTATAGTGTATGTGAATCTGTTTGAAAAATTGCACTGGTTTGGGTCACCAACCGTGAACGATTTCATGGTGTATGTGAATCTGTTTAAAAAACTGCATTGGTTTGGGTCACCATTTCTGGAATTAGCTTCACAATTGGCTTTCCATTTTTTGTATATGTAGCTGTTTTTCATTTTTCTGCATAAAATGTGAACATGTTTCCGTTTGCATTGCCACAGGAGAACAAAGACTATAAAGAACTCAAGGACATAGATTGTTGAGAGGTGTATCGATACAGGCTCTATTCGAGGACTTTTTTTATACTACGACAAGTACGCAGTCACACCTACAAAGCGATGTTGAACTAGCTTCGCGATGTTCGAAGACAGTGGACACGAAGATCACCGTGATGAGATCCCGGTCGACGTGGAGAGCAGCGGCTTAAGTAAAGAGGGTGGAGAACCCTAATCGGCTGTACGAAGCATGGATGTGTCTGGCCTACATAGTGGGGACAAACATTAGGCATCCAAAGGGCGGGCGAAGGAGAAGAAGAAGTTTTCAGCTCGGGACGTGTCCTACTTCATTGGACCTATTGTGTCGGACCCGAAGACATGCATGAACGAGTTATTGGCAACGGGTCGATTGAAAAAACAAACTGATTTGTACTACTGGACGTGTACTTTTCTTTCCCAAAAAATTAACAAGGAAATATTGGACATGCAAGATGATGCGAACGAAAAGTTCGAGTGGGTGGAGTGGAGCGGCAGGAATATAGGAAAGCACAACCTCAGTGAGAGCTCTGTTTGAGTGGGTTGCGTGGACATCTTTTGCACTTTTTAACTACTAATGATGCTATAGCAGTTATGTGTACATTTATTAGATTTGAGGTTAACACATTTTCTTCGTGCCGGATATGTATGATGGACTGAGGCTTTATTTATCGTATGCTTGCTAAAAACTGTTGTTCATGTGATTGGCTTGACAATTTTGATTCCAATGGATTTTGAGCGGGCTAGCAAACAAAAGCTGCATTTGGATGTATGTTTAAATTTTGGTTTACCAAGTACTTATCAAGAAAGTACAGGTCACATCACTTACATGTTTCACTATATAGGATTGGTGTTTACGGGCAAAACTTCATACCACTCATCATTCCATTTGCCTATAAAAGGCAACGCATAACTACATATCTTTACATGCTTGTAAGAGCATAATCTTGGATCTCATATCCGTTTTTGGTGGTATGGTACAATTAAATGTGAACTGTACGTTGCATCCGACCTCCGATCCCGAGGATGAACTTGATGACGAGGCTTTTACGGAAGATCTACAGATGGATATTATCGAGTGGTTATAATACTGTCACATCAGTGAGGTTACTATAAGTAACTATTGTCGCGAACAAAGACATCGTGTTACTCGATATCCGTTCACTCGAAACGGTCATATGTTCATGCTAGACGTTATAAACTGTAGCTCGAAACAATGCTACGTAGAGTTCCGCATGTATCTTGCGATACTTCGATCTTTTGCACATATGCTTCGAGATGATTACGAACTCCACAATCAGCAACATATAGATGTGTATGAACAAGTTGGTATGTTTATATGCATTTTAGCGCATGGAAAAGGCTACTTCACTGGAAACCATTGGACACTACTTCAAACTTGTGCTTGAAGTGGTCATTGAGTTCTCTAGGCATGTAATTAAACCCGATCGAACTACAATCATGGTGCTGGGCATCATGTTCTGAATCTTAACAAGCATTTCATATTTCGGGAGTGCATAGGTTCCATTGATGGTACCCACGTTAGAGTCGTCCTCCTGCAGGACCAGGGAGTGAGTTTTATCGGACGCAAAGGAATTCCGACACAGAATGTGCTAGCGGCATGTGATTTCAATTTGTGTTTCATGTTTGTGCTTGCTGGTAAAACGGGGAACTCTCATGATGCTAGAATCTTGGCTAGGGCTATACATGACCCCGAGATTGACTTCCCACAATCGACTCCTAGAAAATATTATCTGGTTGACTCCAGGTTCGCGCATCGACCTGGAAGGGATCTGATATATTGTATCACTTTTAGCAATTTTACGACGGGGTCACCAGGCACAGGCGTAACTTTCGAAATGCACGCGAAAAGTTTAATTTAATGCACTCGTTGTGCAAGAATGTAATCGAACGTGCGTTCGGCATTTGGAAAAGTCATTGAAAAATACTCGATCGTATGCCGAGCTATAACTTCAAAGTGCAAACAGCTGTTGTAATTGCAACTATGGGCGTTCACAACTTCCTTCGACGAGCAGGTGTGGTCGATGAAGCATTTACGAGAGTAGAGATGGGACCCTAGGGTAGGGTATGCATTAAATGTCTTGTGCTTGAATGGTCAAATATGTATTATAAAATATAGCTTCCATCTTGTACATGTGAGGGCAAATCGGTCATATAGCCATTTCCATTTGCAGTCAAGGACCAATTTGCAGCCATGTGGGCCTGGCAAAAACATTCAAAAAATCGATTATTTTGATTCAAAATCACGCCCAGACAGGGGCGTAATTTGATTTTGCAATTGAATTAGGAAATGTTATAATTAAATAACACAACCACTGTTAAGTGGATTGGAATTTGGGCCTAATTTTTTTTTACAAAAAATGATAGGCCCATAAAAGGCCTACAATTTTAAATTAAAAGCCCAAATCCATTGAACTTCATCTTCCCCACCAAGTTCTGTCCATGTGGCTGCACGGTTTTGTACTTCAAGTCTTCAAGCTTCATCCTTACTTCAGTACAGCTAGCACGCATGGCTACGTCCTTTCGCTGGGTGCTGGCTCTGATAAGTGCATTTTATACATTTATTTAGGCCTTTAAGTTAGAGTATTTATTGGTTATTTTGATGAATTATAGCTTAATTCTATAAGTATTGTGTTTGTTAGGTACAAATTAACATAAATGGTGGAATTGGAGAAAAAAGGTGAAATTGGCTAAATTGTAAGAAATTTAAAATTTAGAGACCAAATCGTAAATACTCAAAAGTTGTTTCGGAACTCAGGATTGAGGTTCAAGATGTGCTAGAGGTCAATTGGATAAGAAAAGAGTCAAAGGGATGAAATATAGTTAAAATATTATCACACATCAATTTCTAGCCGAAAGAAGTAAAGCTCCAAATTTTCAGCCTCATATTGAGACCCATTTTTGGCATCGAAAACGTTTGAATTGTAAAAATGTTATCTATAGAAAAATTTTGTTCCTTTGAGTTATCTTTCTAATGCATTTTGAATCAACTCAATCGAATATCGACATAGAAAATTATGATAAAAATACTAATGGTTGTCCAGCATATGATCCAAGGCGAGGCGCGTGCCCGAGCCTATTTTGAGGCCTCCTGCAGTTCCAAAATCACCTGAGGCAAGCGTCCCAAAGTAAAAAGGGGAGAAAAATCTTTTTTCTTTTCATTTTCTTATTTTGGTATCTTTTGGAATGCATTTTTTTTTTCAACATCCTATATATCAAGAGGCGGTCTAGAACAAAGATAACCTAGTTTTTATCGTTGAAGAGCAAGAAAATAGAGATTTTACATTAAATGAGTGGCATTGATGAGAACCATGGTACGAGAAAAAGAAAAAAAAGTGTCAAGTCCAAATTCAAGAAACACTTTCTTGAAGTTATCCTTGGCATTTCCATTTAAAATTCAAGTTCCTACTTTCTTGAATCATTTTAGATTATTTTCCTTACCCAATTCTTTGTTTGAACTCCACGAGGGTTGAATTTTTTTTATTAAGATCGAATTAATTCTTTGAAACACTTGCAAGGAAACATTGAGTGGAAAAATGCAAAGTGGTGAAACTAATAGAGGAAAAAAATCAAATTGTCTGCTACACAATTGTACACTCGTGAGACAAATATTATTCTAGATTTAGGATGTCTAACATATACGATTCTACTACAAGCGGGAAGAATAATCAAATCATCATGATGGTGGTAATGATACAACGATTTGAAAGATTGTTTGGTAATATGGGAGATAAAATGGACATGCAAGAGGCGTGTATAGAGAAGCAAGATACATTGCTTGCTAATTTGCGTAAGGAACGATCTAGAGAAATTCCTAACACAAGGAGACAAAGTAGGCGGGATCCTAGATCGGATATTGGTAGAGAAAATGAAGTAGGTAGTAGAATTGATGAAGATACATTAGTGGAAGCTGAAATAAGAAGGATGAAGAATAGATGAGATAGGCATGATAGAAGGGCTAGAGATTATGTTGGAGATGGAGTTGATAGAAGTCTAGGCAATATTAAAATGGTAATTCCTTCATTCAAAGGAAAAAGCGATTCGGAGGCATATTTGGAGTGGGAGAAGAAGATAGAGCATATATTTGATAGCTATAATTACTTGAAAGAGAAACGTAATACTTGTTGTCGTTGAGTTTATCGATTATGCTATCATTTGGTGGGATAAAATAACATATAGGAGGAGGAATCATTAGAGGCCTGTTGAAATAATGGGAGAATTGAAGGCTATCATGATGAAGAAGTTCGTTCATAATTATTAATATAGGGATCTTTATCAAAAATTACGAAACCTTTATCAAAGATCTAGGAGTATAGAGGATTATCACAAGGAGATGGAGATTGTCATGATTAGAGTGAATGTCGAGGAGGATCTGGAAGCCACCATGGCCTAATTTTTGAATGGTTTGAATAGGTAGATAGCTAATGTGGTAGAACTACAACATTATGTAGAGTTAGGGGACATGCTACATGTAGCTATGAAGGTGGAGAAACAGTTGAAGAAGAAAGAAGCAGCTAGATACCCTTCAGGTTTTTCAGGTCCTAACCCTTCTTGGAAACCAAAGTGGGATAACAATAAAGGTGATGAGACTATTTCAAAAAATAGAAGTGAGCTATCAAAGGAAAGAGAAGAAGTTGCTAGCAAAGCTACACCCAAGGCGAAATCCCAACCCCCTAGGAATCAGGATATCTAATGCTTTAGGTGTTGGGATCAGAGCACATTGCTTCTCAATGTTAAAATAAAAGGGTGATGATCTTGCGAGACAATGGAAAAGTGGTGAGTGATAGTGAGGGTGATTATGATGACATGTTGAAATTGGAGGATTCTAGTGATGGTAAGAAAGTGGAGTATTTAGTGGGAGAGTTGTTGGTTACACGACGAGCCCTCCTTAGTGCTCAAATCAAAGTGGATGACTTGGGGCAACAAAGGGATAATATATTTCATACAAGATGCCACGTCAGCATGGTATGTAGTATGATTATTGATGGGAGTAGTTGTACCAATGTGACTAGCACTACACTTGTTGAGAAATCGGGGTTAACTATACTAAAACATCTTAAGCATTACAAATTGCAATGGTTGAACGAATGTGGAGATGTTAAGGTGAATATGCGAGTGTTGGTGAGTTTTTCAATTGGGAGGTATCAAGATTAAGTGATGTGTGATGTAGTTCATATACATGTCGGGCATATTTTGTTGGGGAGGTCATTGTAATATGATAAGAAAGTAATGCATGATGAGTACAAAAATAGGTACAAAATCACTAAAGATAGGAAGTATATTACTCTTGTGCCATTAATACCAGCACAAGTTTATGAAGATCAACTCAAATTGAAAAGTGGGAAAGAAAAAAGATTGAGAGAAAATGAGAGTATGATCGATCTTTCATAACAAGAAAGCAAGAGAGAGAAAAAAAAGGTGGCTAATTGTAGAGCAACAAAAGAGTATAGAAAAAAAAACTTATGAGAGGAGGAAAAACATCGAAAATGAATTCTTTTGTAAAAGGGAATGAGTTGAAGAGGGCAGTAGTTGAGAACCGATATATGATCTTGTTGGTTTATAAGGAATCACTCCTCAACATTGAGGAATCTAAAACATCCATCCCTAGTTTGGCTATTTCTTTGTTGCATGAATTGAAGACTTGTTTTTGGAAGACATGCCTAGTCGGTTACCATCAATTCGAGGCATTGAAAATCAAATTGACTTTGTACATAGAGTTATCATTCCAAACAAGCCGGCTTATCTGAGTAATCTCGAGAAGACCAAGGACTTTAAAGGCAAGTGGAAGTATTAATGAGCAAAGGGTATGTGGGGGGAAAGTATGAGTCTATGTGCCATGCCAGTGCTACTTGTGTCGAAGAAAGATGAGACTTGGAGGATATGAGTAGACTATCGGGGGATCGATAACAAAACGGTAAAATAATGTCACTCTATATCCAAGTTAGATGATATGTTAGATGAAATATATGGATCATGCATGTTTAGTAAAATAGATCTTAAAAGTGGATATCATCAAATTAGGATGAGAGAGGGGGATGAGTAGAAAACTACTTTTAAGACTAAGTATGGTTTATATGAGTAGTTAGTCGTGCCATTTGAACTTACTAATTCACCTAGCACGTTTATGAGATTAATGAACCATGTCTTGCGTGCAATATAGGTAAATTCGTAGTAGTTTACTTTGATGATATCTTGGTATATAGTAAGGATTTAAATGAGCATATAGAACATTTAAAATATGTGTTTGTGGTCTTAAGACAAGAACAACTTTATGCTAACTTTAAAAAGTGTATATTTTGCATGGAAAAACTAGTTTTTCTTGGTTATGTTATTAATGCAAAGGGAATTAAAGTAGATATGGAGAAAATCAAAGCTATTAAGGAGTGGCCAATGCTTAAAAACATAACTGAGGTAAGAAGTTTTCATAGTTAGCACACTTGCCACACCACTCACATAGATTGTAAAGAAAAGTGTAGAATTTCATTGGGGCATTGCACAAGAACATGCTTTTAATACTATTAAGGGTATGTTGTGTACTGCACCGATTCTATCACTACCTAACTTTAACAATACTTTTGAGATTGAATGTGACGCCTCAAGAATGGGTATTGGAGCTATCTTGATGCAGGAACGAAGGCCAATAGCTTACTTTAGTGAAAAGCTAAGTGGAGCAGCTCTCAACTTTCCTACTTATGACAAGGAGTTGTATGCACTTGTTCGAGTTTTTGAGACATGACTATCTATGGCCAAAGAAGTTCATGATTAACACCAATCATGAGTTCTTGAAGCATCTAAAGGGTCAATGCATACTAAACAAGAGGCGTGCAAGGTGGATGGAGTTCATCGAGACATTTTCATATGTTATTCGGTACAAACAAGGTAAATAAAATGTGGTAGTAGATGCATTGTGAATGAGATATGTACTTCTTACTTCTTTAGGTGCTACATTGCTAGGATTTGAATATGTTAGGAACGTGTATACTAATGACCCGGACTTTTCGAATATTTATGAATCATATGACAAAGGTGCAATAGATACATTCTTTAGGCATGATGGGTATTTTTTTTAAGAGAATAAGTTTTGTGTACCTCGGTGTTCAATGAAAGAACTGTTAGTACGTAAAGCACATAGTGGAGGTTTAATGGGTCACTTTGAGGTTAAGAAGACTCTGGATATGTTAAATGAACATTTCTATTGGCCTAAGATGAAGGTTGATGTTGATTGGGTTTGAGTAGATGCATCATTTGTAAAAATGCTAAATATAATGTTTTAACTCATGGTTTGTATACGCCATTGAGATTTGTGTTGATGTGTCTATGAACTTTGTGTTAGGTTTACCTAGAACTAAGAAAGGAAGAGATTCCATATTTGTGGTGGTAGATAGATTTCGTAAGATTGCTAATTTCATTCCATGTCATAAAACTGGTGGTGCTACCAATATTGCGAATTTATTCTTTAAAGTAGTGCGCTTATATGGGGTACCTAGGAGTATTGTATCAGACAGAGATGTTGAGTTCCTTAGTAATTTTGGAAGGTTTATGGGGTAAGTTAGGAATTAAGCTATTATTTTCTACAACTTGTCACCCACAAACAGATGGACAAATTGAGGTTGTTAATAGGACTATAATACAACTATTAAACATTATAGTCAATAAGAACTTGAAGAATTGAGAGGATTGTTTGCCATTCATAAAATTTGTATATAATAGGGCCAAGCATTCTACTACTTCTTATACTCCATTTGAAATTGTTTATGATTTTAATCCACTAACACCTTTGGATTTAGTTCATTTACCTGTTGATGAGATAGGTAACATATATGGAAAGAAGAATGTCGAGTTTGTAAGATCCATCCATGAGAAGGTACGATGCTAGATTGAGAAGAAAAATGAGTTTTATATTTCTCAAGCAAATAAGGGACGAAATCGTGTTACATTTGAACCAGAAGATTGGGTTTGGGTACATATGAGAAAGGAACATTTTCTAGCTCAAAGGAAGTCAAAGTAGGCGATGGGCCATTCTAAGTGCTTGAAAAGATCAATACCTATAAGTTGGACCTTCTAGGTGAGTATAACATTTCTACTACTTTCAATGTTTCTAATCTTTCATTGTTTGATACACGTGGAGATTTGAGCACGAATCATTTTGAAGAGTGAGGGAATGATGAAAACCATGGTACGAGAGATAGCGAGGATAAGGATCCGTTGATCGTGGAGAAAGGACCAATGACAAGGTCACGAGCAAAGAAGGTCAAGGAAGCTATGAGATTGCTTGTTCAAGCTACAGTTGCTGAAATATCGATCACAACATGTAAATAAACAAGTTTCATATTGGACTTGAAAGAAGAAACAAGATGTATCAACTTAGTGCAAGCAACATGCGAGGGAGCTGAAGGGTAAAGCAATACGACCGCATAGCACACCTATGCATGCGGTCTCATACATCCATACCGTGACAAAAGTGAGGGCAGAATACTGGCCTATGCGACCGCATGCAATAAACCTATACAGCCACATAGTTCAAAATTAGGACGCGATTTTCCAAATTTCGCTTAGACTTCTATTTTTTTTAAAACTCTTGTATGATATCTTTTTGATATCTTTTAAGACTTAATTCCGTTTTTAATTAGGTTTTAGGATTCCATATAAATATGATTATTCTTTAAATTGTAGAAAATGTTGATCTATGGTTGATTATAACATTAAAGTTTTGATTATAACAAACAAGTTAATCATATTTACTAACGGGTTGAATTCAATCGATTATAGTTTTTTTAAAGCATGTGATGGAAAATTAATCGATGGTCGTCAAAAGATCAAAACCTATCATCACAAATCGGACTCATGAAGGAAGTCAAGTTCGAAGTCACACATTCAAAAACTAAAGAGCCAAACTTTGTAGCTAGATCAAAGACTTGACTTCTTAGATAGAATATAAAGGTACTAACACTTTGATACATGGCAATGAATGCTTAAACTCAAAACCCTTTCATCCATTAAAAACAATTTTGTGCATCAAAAGTCATTCGAATGCAATGATTTGATCAAATGTAAAAAATGGCTTTTAAAAATGATTTTTGGACTTGAAAAACATTTTTTATCTTGAAAATTTAGTTAAAAATACTCTCCAAAAGTCAATACATTTCAAAACCTTCAAATTGGAACAATCGGGGTCAAAACGTAAAAATGCCGAACTGCCCGGCGATCGACCGGCCAAAATAGACTGTAGACCAGAAATTTCCAACGGTCCAAAATTTGATCGTTCTGACCTCTGATTTTTACTGTATAAATAACTATATTGGTCATCCGGACAAGATACGGTCGACCGGACGAGTCATCCGAACTCCTAGATTTATTTTGACGTTTTGACTGCTATAAATGTCACTTCACTTTGCATTCATAAAATAACAAGAATAGAGCTTTCTTATGAAATATATTTGTGAAAATTTTTCTTTGAGTTTACATTTTTACATTCATTTAATTTATTTCTTCATAACAAAAACTTTAATTGTTGAATCAAACTTTTTGAATCATTTCTCTCATCGAAGTTGTTCATTTTTCTTTGTGCTTAACTTATTTATATCAATCTTAAAAGAGATATATTTTTGAAGAAGATCTTTGCATTCACATTGCATAAACTTTTCTACTTCTTCATATTGAAAACTTTGATTGATTGAATCAAATTTGTAAAATCGTCACATTCATCAAAATTTCTCATTTCTTTCTTAGTATTTAATTTATTACAATTATTCATTAAAAATGGATATATCTTGAGAAGATTTTTAAACCTACATTACATTTATTTATTTTTCATCTTCTCATTGAAAAACTTTGATTGAATGAATCTAATTTTTTATTATCATATTTATCAAAAAATTTCAATCATTTATTACTATTTATTGAAGTTTTAGCCTCTCTTAGTGCTTAACTTGTTTGTATTATTTATCAAGAGAAGTATTCCATTGTAAAATCACTTTGATAAAGTATGGATCGTGTTGAAGTTCCTTAAAGATCAACATTGTATAAGGATTGGTTTTCTTTGTTGTAAGTCACCGTGTGGGTCATATTGAGGTCCCATAAAGCTCAATAGTGTGGGCCATATTGAAGTCTCGTTAAAGCTCAATAGTGGGTTGTGTCGAGGTCCCGTAAATCTCAACAATATATAAAGATCGATACTTCTTATTTGTAAGTCACCGAAAGCATTGTAAAGGGTTGGATTACACCATAAGTAAATCAACATAGTGAAAAGGCCTTGCTCGTGCAGGAGAGTTTCGTAATGGAAGATGTAGATCATTACTTTGGATCGAACCTCCATAATTTTAATGTTTGCATCTCCTCTCCCTTTTACTTATCACTTTTATATTTCTGCTGATTATTTGAATTAATCTATTTAATCTTTCCTCACTTGAATTTAGATTAATTTTTCAAAAAAGTTTTAAAAACCAATTTACCCCCCTCTTGATTAGTAATTCTTGAGTTATCAGAAAACAAACAATTTGATGGATATTATTGTAAGGCATATTGCTTTCTTCTCATTCTTCATCAAATTAATTTCGAACTTATCAAAAAATAAATTCTTGTGGCGTTTAACAATTCAAGTAACGTTTATAAATTTTATGATCGCGGGGTCAGGATATTGTTGCAATTGTTTTGGTTCATTGGTTCAGTAATTTATTGGGTCGAGCTTTCTTTCAAACGTTAATTCTTAGCTTTCTTGGATTTGATCTAATTTGTCGTATGTTCGTAGCTACAATTCTACGTGTGTTTGCATCGGGAATTGCATCTTTTGAGGTCGAGTTTCAATCGAGGAATTGAAGTTTTTACGTTCTTCTCAAATTTCTTAGTCTCGGGTAATGTGTTTCTCTCTTTTTTTCTTTGTATAATTTTCATATCTCAATGTTAGGCTAAATCTTTTATGTATTGGATGGATGATAAAACTGTTAATTTATAGTTTTTAATTCAAGACTTATTATTTTTTAGTTAATTCTTGCGTTCTTGATTAAATATGCATGAATCTTGTGTTGTTTGAATGTTTGGCTATCATTTAGATAACTAGCTGCTTATTTGTAGTGTTGGAAGACTCATAATAAGTAGAACACTGTGTATTTAACACAAAGGGTAATAGATATTAGGAATAATGTTTATGGCATGTACAATTGTGTGAGATAACCCTGCGATTGAATACGTGGTTTGCATACGAATTCGGACTATGAATGAGATTGGGTCGTATTAAGCATATATTTAATATATCTTAGAAGAGAATATGGGATATTAACGAATTATTGATTGTCTTGAACACATTAATCAAGTTAACTTGCATAAGTTGAGATTTGGAACTAGACATTAATAAGTGAATTCTGAAATCCAATACATTCATATCATCTTTGGATACAAACCAATTTTTTATTGCTTTCAAGTTTAACTCAAAATAGTAACAAAAATAAATCTATTTGTGTTACATTAAATCGAATTTCATTATAACTAGTAAACTATAATTACAATTATTATTCGTGGGACGATACAACTTAACTCACTATATTATTACTTGTCAATGATCTCGTAAACAGACCAGGTTCCGCCACTGGGATAGAGAATGGTTAGTAAAGATGGGAAGACTGAGATGCCTACTTTGGGTGTTGTGGGGTGAGAGGTAAAATGTAGTGCATAGAGCGGGTGAGAGACATCCTTCTAACTTTGGAAATATAGTTAATGACCTATACACAAGTACAGATAAAGAACAAGTGAGAAGGACCAAGGAGGCAAGCCGACAGGAAGGGGTGCGATTGGCTAGTGCAGGCTGTGAGAGAGGGGTCTTGACAATGAACATTAATACTGTTGTAAAGGTTGGGGAGGGTTTTTTCGAGTTTAGGGATGTGGTGAAGGACCAACAGGGATGTGGAATTACAGCTTAGCGAGAAGGATTGAGGGCTGCTTTTATTTGGAGGATGCGGAAGCTCTAGGACATTTTCAATTCTAGCTTGAGTGGCGGCTTCAGCTCGTTCTTTTTGGATGGAGATAGAGTTAATCTTTTTGTTGCACATCATGCATAAGGGCTACAGGCTCAAAACAATTGAGATTAATTCTCTTGGACTAGTTCAAAACCTGTAAGTGCACTTTACTCATGCATCAAATGCTGCTTTTTTGCAAGATATTGTAAAGGTGTTAGCACTTGTCGCTATATTTTCCGCGAGAGAATAAGGTCGAAAACGAGCTAATATCGCATGCTTGTTTAATTCCAGACTCTTTTGTTTTTAGGATTGATTGTATAGATTCATTTATCATGTCAACTGTTGAGGGCAACCTTTAGTAATGCAAATGTTTATATTGGTGTAAAAAAGATTTAACCACCTAATGATTTCATCGGAGCTTTCTTATCACCTACTAATTCAGCAAAAGCCTTCTCACTGCCGTCGAGGGATCAGTGGGGCATTCGACCGACCACTACCATCAATTTTGTCAACATTTGCTTATAAGAGCAAGCGCAACATGTTTATTTTTATTTTTTTTATTTTTAGACTCTTTTTTCTGCTCCAACTAGCAGTGGCACTGAGCCGAGCCGAGCCGGCTCGGCCCATGGTCGCACGAGCCAAGCTCGTGGCTCGTGTGCCACG
>CAIGRT010038409.1:0-11824 GCA_903798405.1 Fraxinus platypoda
CCACTCGACAGGGTCGAGTTTTTTTCCTCCCCGGGAGAGTAGATGCGGACATCATTGAGACATCGGAATTTATTATTATTATTATTATTATTATCGGGCTTTGTCAGTCGAGACTTAATTTTATTGTTATTGGGCTTTATCATTTACATTTTCTATTATTAGGCTTGTAGTAGTGGGTTAGCCCAAGCCCGTTAGGTTTTTACTATTTATTGGATTTTTCATTGTAATTTAGACATTTGAATATGATGAATTGAAAGTGGCTTGCGGCCCATTTTTTCCCTTCTCCCTCCCCGTCCCTTGCTTCTTCTTTCTCCCCTTTCTTCACGGCTTCTTCTTCTTCACAGCTTATTCTTTCTTTCTTCTACTGCTTCTTCCTGCAATTCTTATTTTGCTATTGATCCTGCATCAACATTGCTTTTGTGAAAGAGAAAATTTCTATCCATTTCTTCAAATTTGTCCCTGAAATCAGAGTCAATGCACTATTATCACTTCAGATAATCTGATTGTCAATGAGAATGCTCCGGAACAAGAAATCCTCTCAGTTCTTGATGTTCCCCAGGAAAAATGGTTCGTGTTTATTAGAGGACGGGGAGTTTTGTTAGAATGCATCAAATTTTAGCAAGAATGGTATTTGAAGTTTATCACCTTTACTTTTGTTTGTATAGAATTTTCCATTGCAAAATTTCACGGGTCTCACAAGTTTTTATCACTGGGCCAGCAAAGCAGGGTGAGGAAAGCAGAAACAATGTTAAGGGGAAGAATGCTGGAAATATACTAAAAATTGCGATAAACTGCTGCTCCATCTTGTCTTTACAATGGCATTACCTAGGAAAGATGAAACTTCAACCTTCTCAGTATCTTCAACTCCACCTCCGAGAATTTTCCCCGCCAACAAATCGTCTCCATTGAAATTTGTAGTTCAATTGACTTCGATTTGGGTTTCGAACCCACATCTTGCTTACTGGAATTTGTGGTTTGGGGATTTGGAATTAGGACTTTGAATCGGGGGTTTTGATTCGGGGTTAATTTAAAGGCGTGTTGAAATTGAGGAATGGAAAATCATGTTTGGTGACTTTGACATGATTAACGCTGTTAGCACGCCACGTAAGATTGTCATTTGCCACGTGTGATTTTCCATCGACAATTTGGAACGGTTACTTAACGGGTGATGGACGACTAATTTACTTGAAAGATGAATAAGTAGTAACAATGTTAAAATTCAATGAGCATTGATTAAATTTACTCCTATTAAGCCCCTATTTGTCTACCATTATCCAAAAAATTGTTTTCTACAGTAAACAATCACCACCACATATTCACCTAATAAAATATTCTACACATAAACCAATAAAGTTACTTTAAATTTCAACCACACATTCTTCAAAAAATACTATTCATTACACAATTTTCAACCCAATAATGGTAGACAAACAGACTCTAAATAAGAAAAAAGAGCTAGAATCTTGTTCATAATACCATCCAGTTCCATCCAATACTNGGTAGACAAACAGACTCTAAATAAGAAAAAAGAGCTAGAATCTTGTTCATAATACCATCCAGTTCCATCCAATACTCAGTACCAAACATATTGTTAGTCTGTGTTTTAGTTTAAGATTCTCAATACAAGCTCATCAATAAGAATGAAGTCAGGTGAATAAATGCTTTTACGGGCACAATCAAGAAAAACCGACTACTTTCGCTCTGCACTGATTCTTATTCCATTTTATTGTTAAGCCTGTATGCACGTGTCTGCGCTCTGCAGTCAAAATACTTTTATCGTGAAGTACTAAGATAGAAAGTAGGGAACCTTATATTGCTGTGTACATTTAATTTCTTGATGATTGTTCAAAATTCAGCTACAAGTTTGTCTTCAAATTTGGAATTTAAAACCCATAGTTCCATAGTTACCATCTGACCTCAGCTAGTGTATTTTTTTATTCAGTGTCTAAACTAAAAGGATATTCTCTTTCTCCCTGTGCTTAAAGAAGTGAGGAATTGTTTTTCATATCTAGAGTATGGAGGGTTTAATAGACGTTAAAATTTATTGTAAGTCAATTCTCGGAAAAACCATCTTATGAGATTAAAAAAATTCTATTCAGTTCAATTCGTTTATTTTTGAATGTTTTTGAAATCACTCCATGAAACTTAGAGAACAGGAGAGATATCATCCGAGATCACATTGAAATGCTTGAAACTTGAATTAATTCTTTTGTACTTCTGGTGTAGGCCAGGGTCGTCCACCCTGATAAAAATCCTGGAGATTCACAAGCTGCTCACAATTTCCAGGTAACAAACTCTTTTATTATTATACATCTAATCATCGATTTTTTTATTTTTAGTTTTTGCGAATTACATCATCAATGTGTTGAACATGAAAAGGCACTGACATGTCTGTTCATGTTTGTTTGTGAAGACAATAGTTGTGTATATCTTGGTTTACATTTCAGAATTCATCTTGTCCTTTTACTAATATTGTAGTAGTGCTTCCCTTGATAGTACCATTTTTTAAATTATTATATTCTACTATTAACTCAAATCTCTATGGTTTGCATCTTAAATGCTCAATTGAATTTTGAAGGAAATCTATTGCTTAATTGCAGAGGAAAAGATGGCCTACAAGACCTTTAATAGCTTATGTTAAATATTGAATTACATAAACTAGAGAGATTAAATGCATGTTTGATAGGTGATTATAATCGTTTTAACTATAAATAGACAAAAATAATTGGTGGATAAGTGGATAATACTTGTAGGTTCCACGAAATGTGCGGATAAAAAGTAGGTTTGACCAGAAGTGATTAATAAAAAACACATACTCAAACACGCTTTAAATTTTGTTACCCTTGTTGCATGATCAGTGTAGTTTGCTCACTATCAATTGAGACCATTACTACTGACCTCCCAATTATTCCCAAGATCATCAACTACACCGGATGTGTTAGCTTAAATTTCTTGAGGATGCAATATGAGGAATTATTTTAATCTTGTTCTTTTTTCCTGCAAGAATCTTTTTATGGTCATGCTTTTTGCATGCAGGTGCTTGGAGAAGCTTATCAGGTATTGAGTGACCCTGAGAAGCGTGAAGCATATGACAAATACGGCAAAGAGGGAGTGCCACAGTAAGTATTATCTTTTAAAAACATTTAACAAGTCCCAACTAATATGAAGGTGGTGGGCTCAACAATGAAGATTATTCATAGTAAAGTATGGGATAGGAATGTTGCATGATGTGACTTTTTGTTGAAAGGTACACAAACCTTACAGGCCAATGCATGAGAACAGGGAAATAATTGTTTGGGGGATGCAAACACCTCAACTTTTTTGTTGGAAGATGCAAAAAAACTCTACTCAAGTACGAGAAACTGGGAAACTCATGTTTTAGAAGAGTAAAATACCCTGAAGACATGGGTAATTTTGAGAGAGATAAATTAGAATATCTGGAATGCCTTTCTCATGATTACACATCCTAACTTACATTTAGGGTGTGTTTGAGCCACATTATTTTGAAAGAATGTATTTTGGAATAGTAGATTGATGGAGAATGTGTGGTTGAAAAAGAAGGAAAAGTTACCGATGTGATGGAAAATATTATTTTATTGAAGAATGTGGTTGAAAATGAGAAGAAGAACGAGAATGGAAATTTTAATGTGGCTCAAACAGGGGCTTACAAATAATTCCTCCAGAATGCAGAAAATAGCACAACGCCCTTAATGCAATCATTTTCCTTTCACGTGGAGCATTTGTGTCTTTCCATCCAATTTGTTTCTAAAATATATTCAGTTCTCAAGCTACCTAACTATTATTTGTTTCTATTTAAACTTTTGAGGTTACAACCAATTCTTTTGTGAAATTCTTTTTGCAATATTTTTGCTGACAATTTGATAGTCACTTAAAAGTATATCTGGATATAAAATTCCTTGTGCAAATCTGGATGTTATTAAGAATTACTAACTTATGAAAATGTTAGGATTTTTAGAATTAGTAAACTTTCTTGTACAAATCTTGACGTTCCTACGACTATGAACAAATAGGAGCGTAAACCTAAATTGAATTTATAGCCACAAGGTGCACTCTAAGCTCCCAAAACTGGTGTTAGATTACAGTATAAAATCTGGCAATCACTTGTAAACATGTCAAGAAGAAACTAAGCCCATTTAGTGACAGGTGGTGAAATAGCACCTGTCAAACCATTGCACATGCCGAACTGATAATTGCCCTTAGGGACAGTGATGATCATAGTGCTACAGAGCATTGCCCATATGGTAGGGAGGATTCAATAGTAGTGTAGTGTTGAGTTGTCTCTAGTGCTGCGCACCAAACCTGACTGTTATGCTTCCTTTGCTTTAACCTTACCAAATAGAAGTGATGAGGAAAAAAATGTTGATCTTAATCTGTATACATATTTTCCCAGAGACTTCATGGTTGACCCTGCAACTGTGTTTGGAATGATGTTCGGGAGTGAATATTTTGAAGATTATGTTGGGCAGCTTGCATTGGCTACCATGGCATCTGTTGAAGTTGATCAAAAATTAGCTCCTGGAGTTCAAAAACAGAAAATTCAGGAGAAGATAAAGGTTTACTTATGTCTTCTTGTAGTCATAAACGCCTCTTGTTTTATATACTTATCTGAATTATATTCTCATTCTTCTGAAGGCATTGCAAAAGGAAAGGGAAGAGAAGCTCATAGTACTTCTGAAAAATCGTCTACTACCATTTGTTGAAGGTCAAACTACTGAGTTTGTGGAATGGGCAAAATCTGAAGCCCGTCGTCTTTCTCAAGCTGGTCAGCTTAGTTGCCTTGCATGTTCAATTGTGTTTCTAGTTTCAATCTTGATTTTACCATGCAGGAGTAATGAATAAAGCATCATGTAAGAATTATCTTTTAGTTAGAATAGCTTGTTTCCCGCCCCCCTTTCCAACTAATGGAAAAATGAATTTCTCCTGCACATGCAAGATTTGCCTTTCAAAATGAGCTTACTTTTTTTTACTTAGAAATAAGAAAAATGTAATATATGCAATCATGTTTGGAAACAAAAAGTTACTACTCCTTTTTAAGCTGAGCCACGCATGCTCGAAAGTTGTCAAGACTTATAAGCAAACGTTAGGGATGGGAGGTTAAAAGGAAAGATTAGACTCATTAGTATCATTTTCCAGCTTTTGGCGAGGCAATGCTGCATACTGTTGGTTACATTTACGCAAGGCAAGCTGCAAGAGAAATCGGGAAGGGCAAGCGTTACATGAAGGTTCCGTTTCTTGCAGAGTGGGTGCGGGACAAAGGACATTGGATAAAATCTCAAGTTGCAGCAGCATCAGGTGAAAATATATGCACGCACGTTTGCTATTTAAGTTTTGTTCTTTTATCAAATGCTGTAATGTCGACCAAGGATTTTGCCTCTTTCCATTTCTAGCTGCCGTGTCCTTGATTCAAATACAGGAGGAGTTGGAGAAGTCGGGTGAAGGAGAGATTAAGGATGAGCATACCATCAAAATATTGGAAGAAAAGGCAGATGCAATGGTTAATTCCCTTTGGCAGATTAACGTGGTAGATATTGAGTCAACTTTATCTCATGTTTGCCAAGCGGTGAGGAGCTCGTCAAAGTTCTGAATTTTGTTAGCTTTTGTGACTCTACATGTACAAGTCAAGGATGCTGGTCTGTGCAGCATCTTATGAATATAAGTTGGAAAATTGCAGCATTTGTCTCCAACCTATGGTCTATGTAGCAAGTTGTTCTCTAACTGGGCTTTTAATCTTCGTAACTTTTCATCCTAGAATCCATTAAAAAATCAATCTTTTAGTGAAGAGACAATTATATGCTCATTTTTAAATAAAATACAAGTCAAAAGGAAATTAATATTAAAAAGAAGGGAAAAGAAAAAAAAAAGGTGAGGAACCAACTTCTTACATATGCCATAGATTGAGGACCAATGCTGCAATTTCCCCATATTAGCATGCTATCTTCCACAGGGTTATTATGCACATCTTGGCTGCTTAATTTGGAGCTAGATTGAAACTTATATATAAAAATGCCGTTTAGCTCATATGATTCTTGGGAGTTAGCTTCAGTCTATAAGTTTTATCGTATGAATGCGGAAAATACACAAGATATCAATTTAAGAAACCTTTAGTGATCTCCTTTGTTTTTTCAGGTTCTCAAAGATCCCAGTGTTTCCAAGGATGTGCTCAAGCTGCGAGCCCGAGGAATGCGGAAACTTGGAACAATTTTCCAAGTAAGTAACTGATTTTTTAGCCTCCTTCAGTTCAAATCATAAAATCATACAAATGGACGATTCAAATGTTTATACCTATTGTGCTTTTCAGAGATAAATTCGATTTTATGTTCCACCTTGTTTGTATGACTATGAAGATGAAATTGAAACTTGTATAGTTGGCAGTTAGCTTAGAAAGTTGTGCTCCATCTGTTGCGAAGTACGGGAAAAGAAAAAAAAAACATATCATATATTTTAAATTTCTATAAAATAACAACAAAGTGTTAAAAGTCATTCAAAGATTAACATAAGAAGAGGAGTAGTTTGACAATTTATACAGTCACAAAGTATCGGAGTGGACTAATCATGTGCGAGCAATGAAGCAGAATGCTTGTTGCATTCAATTTGATAATTCTTGAAGGTGCGAAAGTGTGCAGAAAGTTTCTGCTTGTTTTTGCACTTGCAAAATTTGGTTCATGCCTGGCATGTAATTCTGTTTGAATTTTTGTGTGAAACATCACATTTCCATTTTTTTTTAAAAATCAAGTCTTGTCTAACATTTATGTAAAGGGTTTCTTGGAGGATTTTAGAGATATTCAAGGTATAACACCTTCTTCCTCCTTGAAACCCTAAATTCAGAAATCTCAGTGACCTAGTTCATTTGTTGAGTTTTCACTTTATTGAGCAAACTCACAAAGGCTTGTCATATGCTCGAAGTTATTTGCCAGTGGATCCCGAAGACAATCTCAACCAAGACAGAGAAATATCTCTTTAAAAACAACATGATTTATACATGTTTCAAGTCTCAAATTTCTTCTCGTTTCTTTTATTTATCCAATAAGTTCATTCTATATTTGAAGTCTTCATCTCTGATTTTTTCCTTCTAACATTCATAACAAGTTTCAGTCTTCAATCTTGACATATTTTTTCCAACACGGTAATTTTCTCTTCTAGAATTCTTTTGAGTGATTGATGTGATGGAAAATGTTATTTTATTGAAGAATGTGTTGTTGAAAATGAGTAGAAGAATGAGAGTGAATATTTTAATGTGTACCAAACAGGGGCTTAATAAGAAAATGTAACTTACCAAATCACGCATAAAAGAGGAAAAAACAAAGAGTTACTTAAACTTGAGCTTAGCCAAATGGCCAAAATCTGCTGTTTTGTTTTGTGTTTATTTCCTTTCAAAGGATTTTGCACTCTGTCATGTCTATCGATGCAGTCCTTAAAACGATTGAAATGGAAAAATGATTTGAAGTGCGAGAACTGACAATCCTCTAATGATGAATTAATCCTCTAATGATGAATTTAAGCTAATGATCTGAAGTTTGCGTATGAACTACAATACGGCAATGGGAATGTGAACTAAGAACCTATGCATTATATGTGTACGTGTTAATATTTATTCATTGGTTCGTTCTACATTGTAAACAAGAAGTTTTCATTTGTTCTCAGGGTGCAAAGGCCAATTATGTTAGAGAAAACGGTTTACGACGTGAAACTACAGATAGCCTAGATGGTGCTACATCATCTAAGTGAAGACCGAATTGCTTGTCTGCTTCAAATTCGGGTTGGTCGAAGTCCATGTAGAATTTATAGTGCTTAATTTTGTTCAAATGTTTCGTATGCCTATCGACATTGATACAAGAATTTATAATGCTTAATTTTGTTCCAATGTTTCGTATGCCTATCGACATTGATATAAACTCACTTATCTTGGTGTAAATTCTTTCTGGCTGGACCTTTCCCATTGTATCCTATTCTGCATTTCTATTATACAATGCTAAATAGAGCATGCTTTATTCAGGTGAGATTTGCTAAGTTGTAAATTTCAACCATGAAAGGATTTAGATAGAATGGTATTTTGTTATTATCCCAAGGAGTGCATATGAATTGGAACTGCATTACCCACTAAAAAAAATGACTTCTAGTACAAAATTTTCAGCAATTTTGTCTTCTCCATTCAATGATTTGCTGTTAGCAATTGGGTCCTTACTGTAAATTTACTTGATAAATGATACGAAACAGCAAAATACAGTACTACCGACAAACTTCTAGTATTGTCAAGTCTTGCATCCCAATTTAGCTCCAGTTTGATTGGAAAATGATGTTTTAAATGGTGATTTTTTTAAAGAATGTGTGGTTAAAAATTATGAAGAAGTTTTGAATTTATGTGCAAAATATTTTAGCCCTCATTGTTTAAAAATAGTTTAGTCCTCATTATTTAAAAATATATTTTTTCTCTTATTTTAAATCATACATTTTTCAATAAAATAATATCACGTAAATTCAAAAATTTTCCTCTTTTTTAACTACACATTATCTATCAAAATACCACTCCCTCCATTCCATTTATATAGATTGATTTTGTTTTTCATACGAATTAAAAAATCCTATTTAATGTTATTGAAAAAGCATTTTTTGCCAAAAGTTTTCCTAGTCTACCTTTATTTAATTATGAACAACTAGTAGTAAATTATTGTTGAAAGAAATAATTTTTGTACAATTTCAAGATTAAGTGGGAAAAATTGATTATAACTAGGCAAATTAAATAAATGTATATTAGTAAATAAACAAAATAAAATATTATAAAAAAGAAACATGACTATATAATTGAGACAAAAAAATAAGAAAAGTCATCATTTACAAATGGAACGGAGAGAGTATTCTAAAATGCATTTTGGGCAAAAAAAATACAGCTCAAACTCTTATTGTGTGAATATGTGGTTGAAAATCAGTATGAGAAATAAATGGGCTATTCTTTTTATATTTCAGTTTTGTGTTTTGAGTTTTGAGTTTTGAATTCATTTTGAGTTTTGTGTTTTGAGTGTCCATTTTGAGATTGTTAAAAATGTTTTCTTTTTGGTATTTTGAAAAATTGTTTTGAAAACACCAAAAACGCGTTTTGAAAATTTTGGCTTGATTTTAACTAAAAACACTCAAAACGACAAATTTATCGTTTTGAGATTTCTTTGTAAATTTTTATCTTATTTTCAAAAACGCGTTTTCGAAAATATGAAAGAGAACGCATTTCTACTATTTTGAAAAATCGAAAATAGAAAACGGTTTGAAAATTGTAAAGAGAATAGGTCCAAAGAGTTTTATTTTAAAAGGAAAAATAGATGCTTACTCTATTTCATTCCTCTCCTTCTGCAATCATTTAGGTTAAAGTTTGAAAACGACTAAAGACGCCTTTTTCTCATATGGGTTGACGTGATTTCAATAGAATATCATCAAGACCTCTAGCATTTTAGGAGTCTTCATATGAAGAAGCACTCGAAACAATTCAGATAAACTGTCAAAATGTAAATTTGAAGTTTGAACTAGCCTAAATCATAAATGTGGTGATCGATGTAATCTATTTTACGGGTGGTACATTCTGAATTAAAAGCCGGGTCCACTCACTGTTATTTTATTTTCCTAAATTTTGCGGTAAAAATATGAAATAATTTCATCGTTTTTATTAAGTTGAAATTCTACACCAAGTATTTAAAGATGACAATTCAAAAATTAGATGTAAAGTTTATTTAAATATAAATGAGGTGATAATTAAATTGTTTATTTAAAACTAAATTATATTATATTACATCCATTTTTTTCACATTCTCTCTCCCAACCTCTCCACTGTAGACCAATTGATTCTAGCGTGACAACCTAAATCGCCCTTCCCCCATTCCATCATCTCACAACATCGCCACTGTAAGTCGCCCCGCTGCGATTCGCCGCTCGTGGGAGTGTCTACCGACGGCGAGAAGAAATAGATATGAGCGACGCATTTGCGACTCTATTTTTATGATTTTGTTCCATAAAGACAGTCGACTTAGCTGAGGCGAGATGCACGGTTGGTGATCGTGACCCTGTTGGCTCAATCGTCAGCATGATCAATTTGAGCCACTGCTGGTGATACTGTCGTTTGCAGCAGTGGCGCTTGGTCTCGAGACGTGGTGTTGGCTGTCCATTTTGGTTGTGGTGGTGGTGCCATGTTGTCGTGGTGGTGGTTGTTAGTAATTTGCAGATTGTGGTGTCGGTGCTCGTGTGCTCGTGTTGACTCACAATTTTTTCATATGTCACATATCAATGTCCACAAATCAAGGATCGTTTAAAATTGATCACAAATCAATGTTTACATGTCAAAAATTAATTAAAATTGACCATAGGTCATAGATCAATTAAAATTAGTCACATATCAATATCCACATGTCACAGATCACAGATTCATGGTCATAGGTCACACTTTATAGGTCACGTGTCATAATGTAAATGTCACTAATCAATGTCCACATGTCACACATCAATATTAACTTGTCACAGATCAATGTCCTTGAGTCACAAATCAATGTTCGTAGGTCGCATATCAATTAGAATGGATCATAGATCAGTATTCACAAGTAAAATGTAACACATCATATGTCAAAGTGTGTCACAAATCACAAATTCAAGAGATTTGGTCGCATGTCATTGATTTCTCCAACCTCAATTATCCAAACTGGCCACAAATGCAATTAACCAGATTTCAGTGAAGAGAATTGAAATTATTTGCTCCGTTAAGTACTCGGTAAATTACTCCATGGGTTGTTTTTCAATTTCCAATTTTAAAAAAATTAGATTTAAATTACACCAGCACTATTGAGTCATCGCTCAAGAAGATGATTAGTCATCAGCGATGCTTAACTGATGTTCTCCAACAATAGCTGTGTTTCTCCTTCTATCTCTACTATCTAAGCCGGCGATGCTAAGTCGTCGTTGAGCAGCAATTAGTTCGCCGCTGAAGAGATGGTGGGTGGATGCCGATGGTTTGGGGTTTGGTGGGGATAGGTGGGTGGATGGACTAATTTAATTTAATAATATTATTATATAAAATATTGAATTAACGACTGACTTTTGAAATTTTAAACTTAATAGCTAGAAATTGAACTGGTGCATAAGCACTTGTTTGGCTCACATTAAATTGTAATTCATTTTTTTCTCTTTTCTTATCAATCATACATTCTCCAATAAAATAATATTACACTTAAACTCAAAAATTTTCCTTCATTTTTAACCACACATTCTCTAACAAATTACTATTCTAAAATCAAATTCTCATTGTAATGAGATAATAATGGCGGCCAAACGGGAACTTAATATTGATATTCCCATTTATTAACGACTTTGAATTTATTAAGAATAAAAACTTACCCCTATTAACCCAAGAGGCCTTTACAAGGCGGTAAATTGGCCCATCGAATGTGATGCCACTTCTACAACTTATAAGATATCAAAAGGTGGAAATTACATTGGGGTATTTACAAAAATATCCTTAAAATTAGGGATGTTTTGAAAAATCACGTGAAAGGTTTTTAGGAAGTAAAAAATACTGTGTAAAATGAAAAAAATGATTCAATGTGACTTTTTTTTTATAAAAATTGTCACTTTTTTACTTTTTAAAAAAAAAAGTGACACAAACTCAAAAAAAAGTGACAATACTCAAAAAAGTGACACACTAAAAAAAAGTGACAAATAACAAAATAGCACCATTCATTCGTGCAGCACCAGTAATCATGTTCTTAAAATAATTAGCACGTTCAGGCAAATCCACGTGCTGATTATGTTAGGAAAATATAACATATTATTTCAT
>CAIGRT010038411.1:0-15324 GCA_903798405.1 Fraxinus platypoda
TTAGATCAATGAAATCCCAACAAAAATACCTTCCAATGCTTCTCCTTATAACAGCACCCTTACCCTCACTTTGAGACTTAGCCAAGATTTTCTTGGCGACCGGCAATCTGGGCTGTTCAGAACCTAAAGTTTGATCTGATTCCGACATGATTTTTCTGAGAAAATAAAAAACTGTTTTGCTGTCTGTATAGGTTCAGCAGTTTATGTCTAAATTAACTGTTCGTATATTTATATGTAAACTCTCTTCAATGTTCTCTCTATCTATTTATATAGGCAGTCCACCATGTGCGATTTTAATTCTCGTTTAATATACATCGGAAAAATGATATTTATTTAAATTAAATGTCGTTGCCATTTGTTCTATATAATACAAATACCAATTGGCAAGATTTGGAATTTCACACTTAAGATATATATGTTTAGGTGCATTTGAGTTCTTATTCGATTTTTCGTAGTATTCATTTAATTCTCTTTATATTTGAGATTTTACAGATCGATTCAGTTTAAAAAACATGTTAAAATGCCCGGTGAAAAGACAATTACACAAGTATTTTTAATTGAAACAGAATAATCGATAAAAGAAAAATGAAATTTTAAAATACTTGAGAGTTTATTACGTAATAATAAAACCAATCCGCGAGTATTTCCATTTGGACCATGTTCTATGTAGCACGGTCTAGGCGGTAGTGCACTTAGGACTAACCTTGACTATAAGTGATATATGCAATGGTTAAGGTCCCGAATAGGCGTGTAGTATTGAATAGTGATATGTAGCGCAATCTTGGTGGCAATACAATATTATAACGTTCGATGAATAGTATTACTCTTTTTTTCTAAAAAAGAAAAGAAAAGGGAAGAAGTAACTTGGACTATATTTCTAAGATGCATCTTCTCATGAATTATGATAAGTTGTTTGCACGCTTGCCAAATTGCTTCTATATTATTAAATCTGTCAAAAACATTTATTCTGGTTGAAAATATTTGTTCAAAGAATTTATTTTGGAAAATAGAAAAAATATAAAATTATTATGCAAAAACAATAAGATTTTTGTAAAAAATTTCCAATTCGAAGAAAAACTACAGATGGACAAGAAAGAAATCTTTCGATATATGAAAAATTAGTACAATCGTATATAAAATCTCCAACGCTTCAAATCCCGAGCACACCCTCAAAATATTATTATCATGTGAGACTATAAAAGATTTCCACGCTTCACTCCAAGACCGTCCATGACTATCTCAAATTTGGGATAAATAAATCTCCCTCCCTAATTGATGCAATACGCCATAAAAGTGTTTACAAAAAATCGTGCCTTTTTAACCTTTTAAATTTATAGAAATTGTCATAATCATCATTTTATCATTTTCATTTCTATAGTCACAGCGATTACATGGAAGATCAATAAAAGTTTATATCAGTTTGGAGGACGAGTACTCGATAATTCAACACTGATAAAATTCAAAATTAAATTGAAGTTCAAAGAGAGAACTCAAACTTTAGTGATCCAATCAAAATTTGGCAGGAAGTTCAGTGACCACTTATGAAATTTACCCGATTTTGGTAAATTCTATACTTTCAGAAGCACTTCGATACCTTTCTCATATTTTTGGAGAATAAAGCTGTGTGTACATGGTGTACACATAGCCTTACACCCCAGTGGGCCCCCCTCCATGTGAGGGGGGTGTAAGGCTATGTATACACCATTATGTACACATAACATGGTTCATTTTTGGAATAGTAGTTCGGAGATATGACTTATCTTCCCTGGGGAGATACAAATCATCATGTTTAGTAAGCCAGATTTTACATCACATCACTAAACAATATTGAAGAATTAAGAAAACTAATATTCACTGCTGCGCGTCAAACGTGTCCATTAGGTTTCCTTATCATTGGACTCCTAACTCGGGTTGGTAGGCACCATTTATGTTTAGGTTTTATCTGAAACCTCGATGATTTGTCCTAGTCCACGACCCTCAGGAGTTCGAAAACCAGAGGAAGAACAAGCCGCGTGAGGTACACAAAGTCGTAAAGAACACAATTTCTCCCCCAAAAATAAATAAACAAGTAAAAATACGAGCAGTGTTCCATTCCAAAAATCTCCCTAAACCCAAACCAATTATTTATGTGACAAATTCCGTAGACCACATGCATGTATGTCCATAGACAATTTAGGACGCATCCCAACCCAAAAAATTTCAAAAAAAAAAGAACAGTCATCAAATGCCTACTAACATACAAAATGAATCTTGTAATTTACCCTCCATCTAAACCAAATAGAAGGGTTGCTAGCAAATTTACCTTGCTTACTTTGACATGCGACTTTAATCCGTATAAAATTGGTACAACTGCAAAAAAGACGCGCATCGAGAACAGGCATCTTCTGATGTAGAAGAAAAGTTCACGAGACAATGACTCATTCGAACCCACACTCAGGAAAAAATGGGCAGCAAATTGAGTTCCCTGCGTCGGATGAGCTCATCTTTGGGAACTGCAATGCACACCGTGACCTGAATGACCATGTAGACAAAACCCAACTGAAACTCCAAAACTTGCAACAACTCTTGGTGTTCTGTGCCATTATTAGAATAAACCAAATAACACGGACAGACAGCACAGCCAAGCTTGATTTTACCATTCGAGCCATCTGAAATCATGAAGCAACTGATGCAGCCTTCTCCAGTTTTTGTTTTTCAATCTCAACTCTTCTCAGCTCAGCGTGCTGAGCAACGCCGTTTGCAAGCGCTTGATAACGGAAATCGAGTGTTTGTGTGAGGTTCTGAAACCTCAATGGATCGGATGCTTGCAAAGCTAAACGAGAAACAAGGCATGTGGGTGAGAAAATAGCTTGATGGTAGGAAAATGAGTGGGGGTACGAAGTAACAAAAGGTGCTAGCATTTTACCTTTAATAATATCCACAAAGAAAACAAAAGGGTCAACATCATCAATGGGTGATTGCAACTCTTCATCATCACTAAAATCGTCATCCGTTTCATCATCATCATCTGACTCAGTTGGGCGGAAAGACTTAGCCTGCAACTCCAACTATTAGCTGTGGTGGAAATTTTCTAACAGCACATGATCAATCTGACAAAAAATTGCAAAAGCAGACAACCAAATGCATCCAGATGCACAATAACATCAAACAAAGAATCTAATAATATTAATGTCACCTCTGTTTAAGCTGGCCTTACTCCTTGTTGATTAAAGCTTGGCAGTATTAATAACCTTAAGGTAAGAATAGACAAAATAGACTCTGGTGTGGGATTCATTTAATGTAAAATGGTGTTGGATTTTGATTAATTTTCAAAAGACTTCACGTAATTAAGACGTTAAAAAATACAAATATTATCTCTCCAGTTTTTTGGTATGTTTCGCTTATTTCAGGAATAAATTGGTCAATTTCTTTTACCTGAATAACCAGATACAGTTTGCATCCCCTCTTAAATAAGATCATAGAATAACTTCATTTAAGTAAAACCCACCCGAGATGCCAATTTTTCAAGTTTAAGGTTGTCAGCTTCATCTCCATCCTCATCATCTACCCCCATTTCTTTGTCAAACTCGTCACCTTCCTCATCCTCATCGTCACTTTGAAAATTATCCATATCATCTTCATCTTCAGCCTCCTTTGCAGCCTCTGCATGCACAATAACAAATACATAGGCACATAAAAGAACAAAAGATGCCAGAATAAGCAACTGGGTAATGTGTCTAGGCATTCATTTTGGTAAAATAACAGAAAATGAGCAAGATATTAAGGTGAATAAATGAAACAACCTGCTACTTGATCCTTGTAGGCAACAAGCAGGTCAAGAGTAGACTTGAAAACACGCTCCAACGCCTCTCCTGGCAACTGATCGGCAGGGAGAGGGATCAATGACGTTAAGCCCAAGCAGCATACCTTTTTATCTTGTTCCCTGCAACATTAACATGATATGAATCCTTAAGCAAGCCTCTCTGGCAGGAGATGGAGGGAACATAGAAAGAAACCTAAATGCATACCTTTTAAAATTAGCCCGCACTCCATTTTTTTTAGTCTGTTCCAACATTTGGAACCAAAGATTAAACATTTCTGTAGCAATGTTAAGCTTTTGCAGAACATTGAGCGCCAAGGGTGCATTATAATACAGAGCATCAGCAACCTGAAGAAAGGAATTGATCATCAAAGGGTCAGGCCTCATTTTTCAAATGCTGGACAACAAGCAATCTCTCTCTATTAATGACCCTGACAAATAAAATAGAGTAAAAATTGAAGCAAACAAGTAGCCATCAATGATAGCAGCTACATTCTCAGTTACACAAATGCATCTAGTTAGTCAACTTTGCATATAGTAAAAGTATTCAGTGTAGGCAGTATACAAAATTATCATAACCCTACGGTGCATCAAGATTCTTTGAAAACAATCTCACTGGTACTAAAAATAGCATACCCCATATTTTGAAAATCACAACTAATATAAAGCCAGATATAAAAACAATGCAATAGAGAGAAAAAAGTTATTTATTGCTACCGCAATCTAAACCACCAAGGGGTCGACCATCTCCCAGATGAAAGGTTGCCTTTCACCAGCATCTATCCAATAATGATTCACGCTGAGTGAATATTACATTTTAAAAAATAAGTCACCTTAATCAGATGTGAATGCAAAAATAAACAAGAAAGTCCAATGATGTCCAGCAGAACTCTACAGCTAAAACAAATTGTTCCATGAATCCCGTCACACTCAAGCACATAACACAAAGAGAAAACAAGAATGGAGAAAAGAAAAAACTATCCTAAAAAGGTATAATCAGAAGAGTTGAACAATTCTAAAGATGGGAACATATATGAATAAATACTTTCTTCTAAATACCTTCGCCATGCATTGCATTGCTCTGTCATAAGAGAAGAATTAGTAATAAATGGTAAAAGAATGAAGAGGCAAGTAAATTGGCATGCTACCCGTGTGCCCACACAACATTGAGTTCAAGTTGATGATGACCAAAATGAAATCAAATATGTTTCCAAAAACAGTAGAGCTTTTTTTTTAATGAGATAAAATATACCCTTTTTCCAAACAGTATCACAATTATTACAAGGATGTGATCCTTGACAGGCTAGAAAATGTGTCACGGAGAAAAAGTAAAATTTCTTACCACTTCCATCAAGAGACACTTGAGATAAGGTTTCTCTGTGCGACGCAGACGCTCCACAGTGATTCTAATGTAAGGCTCAACCCAGTGATCAACCTGCCCCCTGCAGTTCTGGAACACCACTTGAATGAGCTTAGGTGCCGGCTCAATATCACCATCCTCCAAATTTTTATCGCCCATTATCTACAAGATTATGAAAAGGATAAGAAATTAAATTTAAAAACCATTATCTATCTTCTTTTCACATACTTGGTCAGAGGCTATTCTTTGGTAAAGATGAAATTAACTCACAAATGAAATCATGTTCCAAAGGCTCTGCTGGTAGTCTGGTTCCTTGCATGTGAGAAAGTGCACTGTGCTTCTGGATATATAGTTATCTAATGGCACCAATATATCTGTGAAAAATCCACAAGAACCATGGGGACATGAGACGTTCATAAAAAGTTGTTTCATTAAGTCACTATTAATTAGGCCTAATAACACCAAGGAAAAGAATTTTAAGAAGTAAAAAAATTAACTTTTGATTTCCATGAAAAAATAGTGATAAAAATGTTTTATACCACAGAAGGTAATTCAAAGATAAAAAGATGTTCCAAGGAGAATGGCCACATAAAGATCATAAAATTGAGTTAAATACGGTAGCAAGTAATTTGCTTTTTAAGGCACTCGAGGCTTACTCCTTGTGGCACGCCTCGCAAGAGCCTTTTATGAAGAACTTGAAAATTTACTACTCATCTTACTGAAACATACACCTCAAAGCATAAGGCTGAGGTATGCACTTGAGTACCTAGCCTTCTCCAGGCATTTTGTTATTACTTCAGCTTTTAGATTGGTTTCTACAGCCTAGAATGTTTTAAAGGTTTTCTGGGGTAATTTAAATGCAAATCAGTAGTAAAAATTTGAAAAGAAAGAATTGGGGACAAGAGACTAGAGCAAGTGACTCGAGCATCCTTAGCCTCATACAACTGAAGTGCAATAAACTCTTCTCCGAAGTTGCAATTTTCAGTAGCAGGCAGACAGAGATAAGGCACCTACAACACATAACTTCATTTTTTTCTTTCTATATTCCTTCTTGTCTCTGTATTTTGGTTTTCCTTCTCTCCATATTTTTCTTGTTTGCCTTTGTAGAAAAGCCTTTGTAGGGAAGGGGATGGAAACATTGCAATTGGAAGAAGAGGAAAAAGACAGAAAAAACTTGATAAACTGAGGAGAAACAATTCGGATTTTCATTTATTTAAACAATAACAATTCCAGATTTATATTTTGACTCTTAGAGTAAGCAAACTACCACCACCTAAATTCACATATTATGGCTTGATCAAACTGCTAATTAACAGCACAAAATCAGCTAAATAATTACATTTACTCAAAATTAGCAAACTAGACAACTACAATACACAACCGATACTAATAAAACTGATAGTAACGAGAATAGAATAATCAAATGTGCCTATGATTCTCTTAAAAAGAGATTCTATAAGTAGAGTATAGAAGACTTTTAAAGATTTTTTAGGTAATAATACATTACAATTTTGTTGTGTCATCATTAATTTTACGATTTAATATTTGCTACTCCGTTGATCTATTTAAAGTAGCAAGTTAAACTTAATTTTATTAAATTGTTTTGTTATGGATTTTCAAGATGGTTCATGGTTTATTATAAGCAGAATTTGTATTTTTTTTTTTTTTTTTTAATTATTATATCGGCTTGCATTGAGGCTTACGCTTTTCAAATCACATAGGTACTCAATAGAGCCATTTAAACACTGGAGCGAGTACACAGGAAACAACAAACTTCAAAAGGCATGGGTGAACATACCAAAACATTACATGCATATAAAAAAATCATTAGTGCGACAGAAGTTGGACGGAATTATAAGTTTACTTGACAGAAATGTCAGTTCGTAGGCGACCAACAATCAGCACTAGGAAGCATATATAATCAATAAGATCACTTTTAAAAATTGCTCCTTCCGAACGGCAGAAGTGAATTTTCTGTTTTAATAAATGATTTTACCTGTTAAAAAGCCTATGCAGTCATTGTTCTTAATAGAACTTAAACTAACTCAGAAATCAACTAAACACGATTCCTTCAGTCATTCAACAGGTTAAGAAAACTAATTCACAGATAAATTATCTGGAGGAAACAATAATAAAACGCATGGAGTAATTGCAGAGGTATACTTTGGAAGAAATCAATTGCCCAATCAGCCAAAGCTTCCATCATCAACGGCCAAAGACTCCACATGTCCATGGATATTGTTGGGGAGAAAAATGTCATATATGACACTATCTCCAAAACTTCCTCGAAGACCTCTGCAAAATCATGCATTTTTAAGAAGGGATCCATAAAACTTCATCCAACAACAGAATTTTCCAACAAGCTATATGAGTTTTTTGGTCACGTTAATCCAACAAATTTCAGCTATAAACTTTCCTTTAAGACAAATACACTCCCTTCATTACCCGCACCCAAGGACAACCTCTCCCAAGTTTTTCATTTGTATGAGAAACATTCCAAGTCAAAAGGAAAAGATATCTTGATTCATTTTCAGGTACAATATTAGTTTAACTGAAAGCAACTATACATCTGTGTTGGACAAATTAATAGCCACCATTTATATTTGAAACACCGAAGTAAATATCTTTCATTTAACATTGTCCTTTTTATGAGACCTCAATACTTGCATCTTTGTTATGTAATTCATTGGCGAAATTGAATTTAGGAAAGATGGTATAAATCATATGGTATCAATAATATGCTCAACAAGATGATTAGTAATGTCAAAAAGGATAAGTACCTTGTCCATCAGTTGTCAGCATCCTACGCATTATAGGGAGTAGAGTTGGTTCAATGTGTACAAACAGATGAGGGAGCCTGCTGACTGACTCAAGGATTGTGCTTATTGCACGCAAACAACCAACAGCTGCTAAAGCACCAGGATCATCACCTTCCTCATCTGCTTCAGCAGTGTTCATACACTTCCAAAATGCAGCAGCCTAAAACAAATAATACATGATTCAGTGGATAGGACAGATTCAGAAAACAAGAATTCAGAAGATCAACAATCCTCATCTCACCAAATTCTGGCATAATCCAAGAGCATAAGGAGCCATTTCTTCTCCGAACTTGTCCACTATTGTCTCAAGAGTAAATACAAGATCTTCATTCTCAACTTCATTCATAAGTTTGAAGAACTCTAAATAGGATTTCAGAAGGAAAGTATATTCAGTAAGAAGGCTGCTGCTTCATAAAGAGTAATAGGAGTATGACGGGCAAATTACATACCATCAAGTAACTGGGGAAGAATAGGTCGAATTTCACCCAAATCTGCACAAGAAAATGACGGAGACTTTGGATGAGCATCCACTTTCAAGTTACATGGTAGATACAAATTACAAATGATTCCCGGAAAATTGAACCTTCGCAGGCTTCAATAAAAGAGCGCAATGCAAAAACAGAATCAATGCGAACAGGAAGTTCTGGATCACGCATCCCAGCAACAACGCTGTGCAATGCTTTGCGGAAGTTATTTGGATCTGAGAAGTTAACATGTGCATATTGCCCTGCAACCCATGCTGCCTAATATCCAAAAGGTAGGAGCAAGAAGGGCACAAAAGTGTAAGCTCATAACTCAAGAAAGAAGTATGAAACAAGGAACTTAAAGTAGATGACCAAGGAATAGTTATGAAACCAATCCATCAATAATCATGCAAAAGTCATAATATGAATGTGCACTCCAGAAATGCACAGCCAAATGAGATATATCTAACATGAACTCTATGCTTCTATACACAAGGAAAACGAAATCTGTGTCGGGGAAAATGCTTTACTAATATACGGTAGCACGCCAACAGGTAATCAAATAAGAGATTGAAGCAACACACCTTGGCTCTAAGATGCCCCACGGGACTGCTGAATTCAGGGAACACATGCTGCACAAGCATACGCTCAAGCTCCGACTTGTAAGGCTCGGTCTGCTTCAGTTTATCACACAATGCACCAATGGCTAGAAGGGCACCGTCCTTTTGCCTATAGGGCTTGTATTCAACTGGTGCCTCATCATATCTATAGGTAGAGAAAATGAGTTGATCATCATTCAGAGATCTAATTGTGTGAACTGACGTAAAGGATTCGCTGGGTGACATGTACCTCTTAAAAATCTCCACAATGAATAATATGAACTTTTGAAGATTCTCTTCCCCACGCCTTCTAACCAACTCACTCACAAAATCCATTGCAGCAGTTCTAGGACTATATAAGTCCTCAATTATATCTGTAGTAACATAATAAGTAGATGAAATACTCAACACAGTTTGGGATTACAACGAACCAGAGATAACACTAAGTTCAATCAAAAACCAGAATCTCAGACGCACCGTATCCCTTCCTCACATACTCATGTGGATCTTCATCCCAGAGCTTTTGATCATTGTCATTGAAACACATGAGTGGAAAGATGATCTCAAACAGAACAACATCAAGTCTTGGTTGCAGATGACCGTACATATTACTTTTTGAGATACTGTATGATAGACAAAACTGAATCAGGTCAAGAGCATTGGCTAAATGTTACAATCAAATCATCATACTTGAAGCAGTACGAATATCGTTATCAAAAATGGAGCTGATGCAGCAAGAGTTGGCTTTCAAAAGGATATCACAAAATTGATATGACATCAACAGTCCTTCAGCAGAATGTCAAATCTAGAAAAAGATTCAAAATTTCTATAATTTGCAGAATGTTCAAAATCATCCTCTCTAATCTGTATCCTAAAAACAAGAACATTTCCCTCCCAGAAGTCACAGGATAAAAGTCCCATTCCAGAAGAGGAAAAGAGGATAGCACTAACTTACACATGTGCCTATTGCTACTCTTTTGCCAAAATATTTATGTTACAATGGAAAACTATTTTATAGTATGTTTTTGGTGCTTGCATTCAAGTTTTATGCAGAACGTCAACAGATTACGTCTTAGTTCAGATGATACATCTGTAAAAGGATTTTTTTTCCATTAAGACCCTGTTTGGTTTAGCTAAAAAAGTTGATAGAAATCTAAGATAAAGAGCACCAACAGAAAAAGAACCCTAAGTCAAGGACAAGTAGTTAAGATTTTTCTTTAACTTTCAAGAGAAGATGTGAAAATTAGAATTTTTAGTTCTTCAGAATCTCTCTTATAGAATCAGCACAAGATTGTCGCTTTCTGTCTCGTGAACTAGAAACGTCATTCTAATTTTGTGAACAGCTTATTAGTTCCCAAAGCCTATTGCCTGGTATATCAATGATGTTCATTTAAAATAGACACTGTCTCTAGTTGATTGTTCCAAATATACCAAGCTGTGGACCCATAGAGACACATTTTCTATAGTACAGATATATCAGGTCGTTGGCAATAACTATGAGTCGGTCAACTTGGATCACAAGGCATTACAAAATGGAAATCAGGTTTTCCTTATTTCATCTACAGAAATGCATATAAAACCAAATACCAGGGGGGTAGATGATATAAAACGAGGTAAAAGATAAAAATATTGAAGAGAAATAGAACTAACTAATTATCATATTGCACCAACCTGTTACTCAGATATTGCAAAATAAGATTGATTACTCTGTCGGGTAAGTAGCCACCAACACGAATTACATTCAATAAATTTAGGTGGCATTCCAAAATTTTTCCTGCATAACTTTTCTGGAACATTTGTGCAAAAGCTTTGTTATCTGGGTTTTGAATTTTCAAGTCTCCGAAGCTGAGATAAAGCAAAGACAGAAAACGAAAAATCAAAGTCAAGAGGGATATTTGACCAAAGTATGGACCTAAATAGAACAGAATCCAGTATATATCTACTAAACCTACCGCGTATAAAGGCGGTTTAATATGTGGACAGTCCACTTCTTCACCTTCCACCATCCCCATGATTTCCTCAGGTCTGGATCAGCTGGTTGGCCTTCTAATGGGACAGGCCTCTCCAATATATTCAAGAAAAGAACCATCCACGCATTAAACACAGCTGAATCAAAGAACTGCTTTGGAATCTCCAACTGAAAGACACAGAATAGCAAATATAATAAGCTTAACACACCAAACACTTTATTTTGCAGGAACCAGATTTACAAACTTATTTTGAACCAGCAGCAAAAAATTGAGTGAAATTTTCAAGAAAATTTATTAGTTACGTGGTAAGTGTGTCAATGAAATTTGATTCTTGAAGAGATGAAAACTAAAAGTATAACTATCAAAAACTTAGTTACAAACAAAAATGTATGGCAATTAGTTGCGTTTAAGGTTTTATAAAAAAGAGACTGACAATGAGGCATATCCTGCAATACCACAGAATGCTTTTCTGGTAAAATTGATCGTTTCTTTATGAAAAACAACCCCAACCCCTGAACCCCATAAATGAAAAGAGAGAGAAAGAAATCTTCATGGAAGACAAGTTTTGAAACTTAAGAACGTCAACATACAGAAGTACACTACAGTATGCTGCTCAATACAACTCCACCCCCTGAACCCCATAAATGAAAAGAGAGAAAGAAATCTTCGGAAGACAAGTTTTGAAACTTAAGAACATCAACATACATAGATAGAGGACCAGAATATTTTGCAAATAAGCTTGATCAAATCTGCAACTTCAATAGAAGGATTTGCTATTTGTCCAATTTGGTTAAAAATGTTCAGCAGACGAGGAAATGTTTCCTCAACAATATGATGAACCGGTGTTCTCTCCTCATCTGATTTGAACCTGTCATGGTATGAAGTACGAGAAATTAAATCATAACATATTGTAGATATGGATCAATTTATGACATGGGTAGTGACTGGTAAATTTCTTTTCTTAGAATCGCACAACTGCACAAATCTTCTTTCATTTTCCTTTTCAAAAAAAAAACAAAAAGTTCCAGAACAAACAGGGAATACCATAAATGTTTGCAGGTGAGGGCTAAACGAATATACGGGAAATAGTAACATGATTTTTACACTTTTTCCCATTCTCTCCAAGATTAATAAAAGAATTTTGTAACATATGGCAAGTCAAGCTGATGAAAAGAAATGGCATCAGTAAGTGTCAATAGGTACCGAAGAAAACAAACATTTAAGACACAGTAGATGTTTTATGTATGTGTATATGTTCGTCGAGTCTGAAGTATTAGCATGTAAGACAAAATAGATTCACTGGAACAGTTAGTGGATATGCACTAAGCAGAGGAGTGTAGCTGAAGCAATCAAGATACCCAAACACTTTATCGTTGAACTGTTGTGTAATAGATTACAGATGCTTCAGAATTTTGCCAACTACTAAAGACGACAGGTTAGCTTACTTGGAAGGAAAATGGCATGAGAAAAAAACAGATCTACATATCTTTTAAGACTAATTTTTCTCATGCTGGGGAGGATATGCAAAAAAAAAAAAAAAAAATAGAGTATATATTGCACTTTCATTTCAGTCTTGACAAGAGACCTTTTTTTTTAGGGCTTGAATGCATAATGGAAAAGCACTCGAATATGAGAATAAATGGAATACACTTTGATGATGAAAACTCCACTTGCTATACCTATTGAAGTAAAAAAACTGAGAAAATAAAGGCTGCTCAACCATTACAGAGATTGCAGAAATAGTGAAAACACAAAGAAGAGTACAAAGTGCAAAAGAAGACTTGGCAACTTTTAGCCCCTATTTGGCATTGATTTAAATCAGATTTTAATCTAACTCAAAGACAAACAATCAATATTAACCACATATTTTATGGGTCTCACAAACTTTTTAACCACACATTTCAAAAACTTTTATCAAAATCTACTAAAAATCTAATTTTAATCCCCACCAAACAGGGGCTTAATGCCAACCAGAAAACAGAAAAGATAAGTTATTGGACCACCTTCAATCCTTGACACACATCCATACAATTATTTCAGATAGCAAGATTCTTAAGTTTTTTTTATACACGCGATATAAATTTAAAAAAAAAAAAATGACCTCAGCGTTCTACTTGGCAAGCAAAAGATACCAGAGTTTAGATGGATGCCCATTGGCCATTTAACTTACTCATATTTTCTTGAAAGAATCCTTAGGACAAACAATGAACCATAAACTTGTTGATCCTGCAAATTATGCTTCACCCAATGCAAAAGAGTCGGCCATTGCTCTGGGTAGTCAGCATGAATAATTGTTTTCAAGCACTCTCCCAGCTGTACCCTGTTTATAAACGAAAGAAATTTAAAAAGTTAGATACAACAATTAAAAGTCTGATAAATACAAGTACATTCAGCAGATAGAGACAATAGACATAATGGATAACAAAACCTGTCGTGTTGCATTAAAGAGAAATATCTTTCAGACGCAGAAGACAAGTGAGTATTAACTATTATGCCAACACATAAATGCAATTTCCACCAGTATCGTTGGCAAAATGGAGTAAATACAAGCAGGCGAAAATACCTACCTCAAAAGCGGAGGAACTTGGGCAACAAAATTGAGAATATTCTGCCTCACCACTTCCTTATCACTCGGTGAAATCTTTGATTGCTCCCCTGTTACAACATAAAACATCAACTTGTATATTAAAGCCTGCAAATGACATTTCTACCGCACATTTTTTGACTGGCACCCCGTACAGGTAAAGAAATTTGGTCTTTGAGCATTTTAGTCATATTTCCTTTCAAGTTCAACACAAAGTTGCCCAGAATGGTTTTCCCAGGTCAACTAAATGGTGCATAAATGATCAGCATTGAAAGGCTTGATCAACACTGTACAAGAGAGAACCACACCAATACTTGTGATAGCTTTGTGAATTGAAGAACCCAATTCTCTCGATAATTCGTATACGAGCTGGATGATGAAATCACAAGTGCGAAATTGAATTGCGTAAAAATCATCAATACAGATGGGGTAACCCCAGAGCTGTCTTTTCTATTTTGTACCAAACACGTGTATGTGACTTCAGAAGTAAACTCACCGGGATCATGCGGTGACCAGTTTTTAGCAATGAAATTCTTAAAATGAATGCTGGCCACCTGCCGGACTGCCAGGTCAACATTCCCATCTACCATGATCTGAAGCAGCCTCACCAAATGCTGGGTCGCATATTGAAACTGAAAAACCATTCAAAAAACAACTAACTTCGAATCCAATCATTTCGAATTCCAATAAGTCTAAAAAATTAACTAAAAACAACTCAATCAATTCCCCAAGAAATTCAGTTTCCTTTATTTTGACGTTTGCACATTGCTAAATACTTATAGTAAGAAACAATCCCCTCGCCTGATCGAGCTTCATCCATTTTCAGGAAATAAAAAAAAGGACAAAAAATGATTTAGTTAAAAAATAATAATACAGTACCTGATTAAGACTTTCTTCAGCAGCTTTTCGTTCACTGGGATTGGGGCTGAGTGCACCTTGCAAAATTAGAGCTAAACTCGGAAGATCCATTATGCATATATTTGAACAAGAATTCTTATTTAGGTTGCTGCTAAAATTGAATATAAAAGCCTGAAAACAGAGAATTGAGATGGAATTTACTTTCTCTCTCTGGGGTTTAGAGAGAGGAGGAGGATGCGGGGAGAGACAGCGAATAATGTGTGTATTTAAACGGTTAGGGTTGAGGAGGTAGTAAAAACTTGAGAGAGAGTACAGATTATAGAGAGAAAATTGGCCAAATTTCGGCTGAGGGCACTTAACTTTCCGACAGAGTCTGAATTACAGTCTAAACTTTTTACGCCCAAAAACACGTTAGAAAGTTCAAAAAATTATTTTATGATATTTTAGTTCAGGAAAATTTTATTTTATTATATTATCAAGTAATATATATTTTTTAAAGTTGGAGAATCTTACAATTTTTTTTTCTCGCTACAAAAATATATAATAAATTGAATTCAAAATATAAGAAATAAAAATAAAAAATTAATAACTTGGATTGAAAATAATTTTATTTGTGTTTATTTAAATATTTGTTTATAATTTTCATATAAATAATCATTAAGAGTTTAAACTATTTTTTTTTATAATTTTTGTAATTTTTGTTTTTCTAGAAATTTTTATAATTTTATTTTTCAAAAATTTTATTTTCTTATTTTGTAGAATTTTATTTTGTTTATAATTTTAGATTTTATTTTTTAAAATTTTTTGTTTTATTTTTTTTTTTTTGTTATTTTTTTTGGTTTTTGTTATTTTTATTTTTTTTTTTCTTTTA
>CAIGRT010038447.1:0-14441 GCA_903798405.1 Fraxinus platypoda
CACCGCGATTTGCGTTATTGCAGCCGCGATCTACGCCATCACCACCGTGATTTGCGCCGCTGCAATCGCAATCTGTAGAACCTCCGTTGGCATTCACAGTGAAGGAATGGCCTTACTCGACATTGCCCACTGAAGATGAGAGAGGGAGAGACCCACCGATGATCAGAAGGAAGGTTGAGATCCAAGTGATGACCAAGCGGTGGAGACGGAAAGTTGGTTTTCGCCTAGGTACCGCGGAGTGACCTGGCGGCGCCGTCGTAAGAAAGTGCAGCTTCCTCTGGGGTGTCAAATGTGCGGTAGGGAGAGAGAGGGAGAGGGAGGGGGGAGGGAGAGAAAATGGGCAGTGATGGGGAGAGAAAATGGGCAGGGATGGGGGGGAGAGAGTAGGGGAGGAAATTGTTCGAATGATTAGGGTTTGGTTGGGGTCAATTTTCTTTTATTATAAATAAATATAAAAATAAAAATAAAAAATATTTTTAAATTATTAATTAAAACCTGATTTTTGAAATGTTGAACTTGTTATTGGATTTTTGAAATTGGAAATCTATTTCTAGGTGTGGGTGTAATTTCCTCATAAAATAAAGGGAACAATACATAACTAAGGGTTTTAGTTTTACCAATTTCAAATTTAAGAGCTTAAGTTTAAAATTTCAAATTTCGGATATTGTTAAATTTTATTTATAAATCAATTAATTAAACATATATTTTATTAATTAAATATATTAAGATCACAATTCCATATAAATTAATTGGTCACAAATTATTTCTTGGTCACAAAAAAAAATTTTATAGGTCACAAATTATTTCATAATGACAAATCGACAATTTTATAGGTCACAATTTTTCATCCGTCACAAATTTATAAAATTAGTAAGTCATGTATTATTCATTGCTCAAAAATCACAGATTTTATATATCACAAATTATTTTAACGTCACAATTCAAAAATTCCGTAAGTCACAATTTGTTCATTGATCACAAATCAAAAATTGAAACGTCACAATTTACTTATAGGTCACAAGTCACAAATATTATAAGTCACAAATTATCAAATTATCGGTCACAAATTAACAATTTTTTAGGTCACACATTCTTTTTTGGTCAATAATTTCATGTCATAGATTATTAGAGTATTTATCAATCACAAAATGAAAATTTTTATTGGTCATAATTCGGTTATAACTTAATAAATTGAGTCACAATTTTTAGGTCAACAAATTATTAATTTGTCAAAAATTAGCCAATTATTAGTCACAATCAACCAAATAATTGGTCGTAGACACCAACATCCATATCATCCCACCCACGACCACTGTCACGACACCGCATACATACCCACAAATCGCCTACCTCCACCACCCGCAACCAAACAAACAACCAGCACACATACCCACAGATCGCCATCGCCATCGCCAAAACAACACAAATCACACACAAAACACACAGATCAGCACGCCCAACTCCACCCACAATCCACAATCCACCAACTTCAGGTCCACAATCCGCAGTAGCACGACTGCCTGAAGTACCACCTCCACCACTAATCATCGTGATTAAAAATCAGGAATTGAAAAACACATCCAACAACAAAACAAAAAAACTCACCACCACACACCCACCGCCAACCGGATGCACGACAAAACCCGACACCCACCGCCACACCACCGCAAGCGACAGCGCCCGAACCGGCAGCAGCTGCATTCAAGTCACGAAGGCAGCAGGTGCTGCCCACCGTCACCGGGAGTCTATCTTGCTCCCTTCGTCTCGTGGAGGCTGGGCTGCCGATGGAGACGGAAGAGAGAAGAGACAGTGATGGTGAGAAGAGAGAGAGGAGAGAAGGATGGGGAAAATTGAAATGAAATTTATTAGGGTTTGTGGTGAAAATTGTACAATTAATATTTAATATTTAAAATAAAATATCTGATTTTTGAAAAGTGAACATTTAATCTGATTTTTGAAATTGAATCTTTAAATTTCTGGTTTTGTGTAATTTCCTCTAAAATAAATCTCGAGATAAATAACAAGTTCAATAACAATAAAATAAATCCCGATCTCGACGAGTCTTGATGATGTCCGCATCACCAAGTTATAAGAGTTTGGACTACTTTTAATAAGGTTAACATTTTAAGATGGAATCTCAAGCCTTAATATGGTGTCAGAGTCTATTAAGCTCCAACGAATAATTCGATCCGATTAAGACTCAAAAACGAGCACAAGAATTTCCAAATTGGTCTTCTCAAACGAGCCATCATCTTATGGATAAGGGCTTGGACTACTCTCTTAAAAAAGTTGACATTTTAAGATGAAATTTCAAATCTTAATACCACTCTTTGGCTGTCAGAATTTAGAGGATTTGAAGATAGACATAAAAATAATTCTTCAAGTACAAATGTATGGGTTTGCACCCGCTGCATAATCATTTCAAACAATTAAATACTTTGTTTACAGATATTGCCCCAATACTTGAGTTGAATCTATGTCAATTCTGCTTTTGAGTATCCAATGGCTCCCTTGTTATAAGAAGATTACTGCATTTTCATGTAGGATGTTGGGCAATCAATCCTTGAAAGCTACTCCAGGGTGATGGAGAGCTTAGCCTTCAACTTAATGGCTAGGATTGACGATCTTCTACACGTTGATGATGCCACGCGACGACAACGTGTAGCAGCAGGGGGAATATGTATGCTCAGCCGGAGGGGATCTACCGGTTCTCGTGTTTTGCAGAAGCAAAGTTTTGTCCAAGGCCATTCACTATCCAAGTGCCTGTATGGTGCAGGTGAAGATTAGAATTTCAGCCGTTGCCAAGCAAGAAAATGACCGTTACAGTCAACATGTGGGGGCCACATTAGAGAGGATTAGTCAAAAATGGCTGCAGCAAAGCTGGGTAACAGTTGAAAAATCAATTGTAATTGGTTTGAGAATTTCTCCCAGACAAAACCCAAAACTCTCGTTTACCAGTAAGGATAGTAAGTCCACTCCCGACCTAGTAAGCCCACTTTCAGCGATTAGCTGAAGAAAGCTGAGAATTTAAGTATTGTATGTCCCGGGAAAGAGTGCAGTACAATGCTGGGGACGTAGAAAGATACCATGGCCGTTGAAACTTGTAACGTGCAAGGATATAATTGTTGGGATAGAGGAATGATCAGAATTATTGGTGGTAAGCACAATTTATATGTACAAGAAGCATTTTCCCAATTTATATACGCAATTCTAATATTTAAGACAGCATAGAAATAGTTCTCACTTGTAGCTTTGTGATAGAGGTCGACACGATAATCTTCATGTGCTAGTGTAGTTTCTGCTCTATTGGTAGGAGACAATGTTGGCCCAAGTTGAAGTTTTATACTGAGTTATTAACTGATCCAACTGTGTTAATCATGTATTCTTGAATTCCTTTGTAATGTTCCTCGTCTCTTACCAATTTTACTTTTTATGCCAAAATATAATGAATTAAGATCTCTTTCGAACATTTTAAGGTTTTAAATGAGGTGCTTCATGTAAATCTTGAATTCGCTCAATTATGAAATTCCAGCATTCGAATAAAAATATTACATTTAAAGAGGCACAAGGCTGACCGAAACATAAATAATTAGAACTTTATATAAGTAAATTCAAGGGTTAATACATTGCTTAGAGGCCTAATTCCCTCGCACTTAACTTGAATGTGATTGATTAATATTATCTTTGGAAAAAATGGGAATGAAATAAGATCTGATTAACAGGAAAGAAAAATTGTACCTACAAAATGAAGAATAAAAAAATGGATTGCCAAAAATCTCCACAAATGTGTTGGCTACATGCAAGTTGCCCAAACCATTTACAAACAAAGAATGAGACTTTGTCATATCTGTATATTTAAAAATTGAAAAAACACTATCATACGCATTTTTACAGGCATTCTACGTGCATCACATGTCCTTCAACTCGTGCTCAGAAATAAGACATCAAAAGCAGAAAAAGTTGTGGGGCTTAGCACATTTCAGGCGTAGAAGGCTGGGAAAAAGGATTTTGGGATATTCTAGCACCAGAATGGTAACCGAGTACACGAACAAGCCCACAAAATTCAATGCCAAGATTGATAGAAGTAACAAGAAGATAACTTAGCCACTGTTTGGTTTGATAAAGTTCACGGAATATACGCTCAATAAATTTTGTTTGTCCCATACTTACACAAATGGTAATAAAGTGGCTCGTAAATTGACATCTTTTGTTACTTCAGTAGAGACCTTTGTTGGTCGAACTGTATTCACCATTTTATAAGATTCAAGTGACAAGATAATCCCATATATAAAGAACATAATTCAGAGTATTAAACATGTGAAACGTTGAACCCCACTTTCATCTATAACTTCAAAAAGTGACAAAACATTTATAGAAGATGAGAATAAATTCAAAATTCAAAATCCACACTCTTCATTAACATAGGACGAAGGGCCAAGTGTCATGTTTAAGGGTAAATCTTGATTTGCTTGAGCAGAATCAGGTTTGAAAAGTAGTGTTCAACATAATTTGTCCAAATGCTGACCACAGTAATAAATTAATTATAACCCCTTTCGTCAGTGGTTGAAAGAATTTTTGCACATTTCATGATTTGACTCAGTGGCCTGTTAACTTCTAGGAAGTAATGATTCAAAATTTTTACACAAATGGTAAAAATTTATTTATTGATGATATGTTTACAACATTGAACAATAATAATAAAAATTAACCCCGTTTGGTGGGATTAAAATCAGGTTTTGAATAAAACCTCGATAGAATTTGTGTGATTGAAAAATTGCAAGATTTATAAGAAAATATGGTTGAAATGAATCGTTAACTTTAACATAAATTAAAATCTAAAATTTTAATCGATACCAAACAGCTGTATGTATTTTACTAGAACAAAAAAGAAAAGAAATTAATAATTGTGTGTAGATACTAGATAGATACTCCACAGCATTAAAAAAAAAATTTAAAGTTTTATTCATTTTATCCATTCAACAGTGTTACATTTGACAAAAACAAATTCGCATATCTATTTGTTTGATCCCGATTGTTTTTTAAAAATACATTTTTTCTGTTTTCTTTTCAACTATACATTTTTCAATAAAATAATATTACACGCAGCAATCCAAAAACTTTTTCTTTATTTTTAATCATATTTTTCATCAATTTACTATTTTAAAATGTATTCTATAAGAAAAGGGTTATGCTAGGGGTACATTTTGGTGGGCCATCATATGAGTGTTATGTATTCCTTTATGCACAAAAAGTATGTGGTCCATCCATACGAGTGTTATGTATCCCTTTATTTACAAAAATTATGTACAACTAGAATTATCTCCATATGAAAAATGGGGTTCAGGTTCAGACAAGGCCAACCGTGTACCAACCAAAGTAAAGGGTATTTTAATGCGAATAGGTTGATAGATATTTGATGATTTACTGTCAGTAAATTTCTTTGGAAAGAATAAATGGGAGCTGATGCCTGCTGGGCTACACCATAATTTAATGGCAATGTCAGCCTTCAATCATGAGCCTACAATATACGAAGGGACGCTCCCTGGCGCCAGAAGGGTTTCTCAGATGGCCACTGCCCAAATTATTCTCGCCCTACATACTGTGTGTTCTGTGTGTGTTTTTCAAACTCTAAACGGTTCAAAGGATCAATGAACAAGAAGAGAGATATCTGGATTTGAACATTCAAACTGAAAAGGCAATAAATCGATTGTTACTAGGAAAAAATTTCCTAAATATTCCTAGAATTTCCTTTTCTTGGTTGAAAACCAAAGGAGAAAGCTCCATTTCTCCTTTTCATGATCTTGACCCTTGAGCTGCGAAGCAGGTGATCAAGAACTTGCAAGAGACAATCTTATAAGAAAACTAGATAGTCAGATAAAAATTTCCTGGGAAAAAGAATGATTGATTGACACACAAAATCTGCGAAACTAGGGTTTTAGTACCTGGCAGAAGTTTATGTTCTATTCATCTGATTCTGAAGCTTTTTCCCACCAGATTTGCTGCAACACACAGATCCAAACGATACCAAAAACACAAACAAACACGCACCATATGTTTAAACCAAGTAACACTTTTAACACCAAGAAAGTTAGCACATACAAAAATGGAGCATCTGAAAATGATTAACATGCATGGCAAAAAAAGTTAGAAAATTTGCACAAATTTATAGAAAGGGGATCGTTACCTTGATCTGTGTACAGTGGAAAACAAGAGAGAGAGAGTGCCACAACGGTTTTACAAAGAGAATCCAACAGAACTCAGTTGGCAGTATGCCCACCTCCATATATGATATCAGAATGAAATTTCTTAATCTTTTCTTAATAGGAATGGAGGTGGACAGAATGCCAATAAATTCTGTAAGAAACCCTTTGTTAAACCGCCATGACCTAATCAAGAACACACCAAATCCACCATTGAAATCACTCACACGCCCACATAAAAGAAAGGCATGTGCCAGTGGAAAAGGCTTGATTCAAAGAGGGGCAGTTGGGCACTATTTAAGATGAAAGATGAGGCTAGCACAGTGAATAAGAGAGAGAAAGTTAAAGAGCTGTAAATAATGAAATGGAATAAGCATAATGAATACGGGTGGTTTCTGAAGGAGGTAATAATCAGATTGGATGGTTCATTCTTGGGGAAAATTAACAAGAAAAGAATCAAATAATCATCTTAGTAATTCTTGCCCTAAAAACCCTCCTTCCATCTCGTTTGTGATGAAAAAGGAGAAAAATACACGTATATATCATATCTCCCCACCATCAGTCTCTTCTTCGCCTTTCTCGTACCCTCGTTTGTGACGAAGACACAGTCAGCTTTCTCTCTCTCTTCTTTCTTCTCTATCTAAAAGTGACAAAACCTCGAGAAAGGGGATAAAAAGGGTTTAGGTTTTGGTGTAACCATCAAAGGAGAGCTTGTTGTGTTCTGACCAAAAATGACAAAACTAGGAACAGAAATTAGTTTCGGCTTGAAAAAAGGTGCCTTTCCTACCGAGGGCATTGCAAACATCGACTCCAACTTTAAGAAATCTCAAATTTTAGTCATCTTAACTTTTAATCATATCGATCTAGTATGCGAATTTTGTAATTGGTGTCGTTTGAGTCAAATTTCTAACATTCTAATTTGTGAAGAAAACAATTTTTTTTTCTATTGACGTGTGGAATCGTTAGAATTCTTGTCAATATCTCGTATAATGATCTTGAGAAATCTATAATACATAATGATTGATTTATTGGTTGCTAGAGACGAATGGAGCAGTAGATTTCACTTCAACAGTCAAATCAATTTACTACTTTAAAATTATTCTAATTGATTAATAATAATTAGAATAATCTCGTTTAATGAAATTGTAGAGGTTTTTAGATACGAGATTTGACACACTGGTGTTGTGGTGGTTAAGTAGCTTGTTAATTATTTTTGAAACTTGAAGTTAAAGTCTCGTGGTCCATGGGACTCAAAAAATGACGTATCGGTGAGTAGTGAGTTGCATACGTGACATGTTATTATCAATTTTGTCATTCTTATGTTATATATTTTATTCTAGTGTTAAATACGCTACCATCGTACCAATAACCTTTTCCACCGAGTTAATATATGACTATTGTGTTTCATGACCTTATGCAAACTTCAATTTATTTGTAGTCTAGTCAATGATTCAGATAATCATTGTTCAATTCTCTTTTGCTCTTCCCCTCAAACCTGCTTTGTTCGTCTATTCGAACATCCTTCAAATAGTTATTATATTTTTAAACTCCGATAGGCAGCCAAGCCAAAGCCATTGATCTCTAGCAATAACATGAATTGGTTTTTATCCTATAATAATTTTCTTATCACTAATTATTTTATACTATAACAATATTTAATTAAAACTCGCATATTTCATTCTATCTCATCTTTAAACTCTTAACCTCTTTATGATTAGTTGATTAGTGGTAGGAGCCAAAGTTCCCTTCTTTTAGGGTACACTACATATTCGAAGCAAGCAAGCCGGAGTGGGGTGGACCTATATGACTCCATGATCATCAAACCTAGCATCCTAGGCACCCTTCTTTCATTTTTAAAACCATAAGTTTTGACCAAAATGAGCAGAAAAAGTGCTTCAAAAATAAAAAGTCATTAAAAAGTTAAAAAAGTAGATTATAGGTCAAATCTTTTCAATAATAATTGCAATATCTGTTAGCAGTGTTTTCTCATTGCATTCCCTTTTCCAAGAACCAAAGAGAGAATAAAATGCTACTGTTAACATACAAAAACAGCTACCTTTTGTCGAGTGAGATGTCGCACTCATCACACCCACCACAACCACTGTTTTTAACCCTTTTTTCAGTAATATTTATAACAGTCAAACTTCTTACACTGCAAAATTTCCACAAATCTATATTTTATTTATTTATTTTGCTATTTTTTCAATTGAAGTTAATGGGATTGTTGTGGGTAGTTCTACGGCAATAAATATTTGTAGGGGACTACGTATATCTAATTTGACATGTTAAAAATAATGTTGCTCCATTTATGAATGCAATGTACATAAGTTCGTTTAACATGTGATGATATTTCGAATTCTTGATACAATTAAATTTGAAATCAATTCTCAATATAGCTTTAGCCCTATTTTATTCGCATTGAACCAAACACGTCCTAATAGTATCTTTTATATAAATCATAAGAATGTAAAGAGGTGGTTGATCCGAGATCTTCGAAATGTCCACTTGCTATAAAGAATTTTCCAAGAATAGTGTATGAAACAGAATTTGACGTAATTTTGGTGGATGCGCCCGTAGGAAGCTATAATAGAACCAATCCATATTTGTGCATGATATTGAAAGGAAAGTGGAGGACACCATCTCCGGGGCTTTTCTGTGTGATGCTTACGTTACTGAGGAAGTAGAGAGATTGAGATATTTTAACATTCCTAGTCACCGTACTATTGTTTCTTCTTATACTACTTTATGTCTATAGAGGACGTGATTTGTTTAGGGGTATTGGAGATTGTAATTCAGTTGTATTCAGTTAGTTACAGTTTGTAATACAATTAGTTAGTTAACTCCCGGTTAGTTAGTTTTAGTTAGCTGTTATATTCTGTTAAATGAGCTAGTATATTCTGTTTGAGCTCCAATTGTATTTATACCATGAACATCGGAACATTCCAGTTTGAATGAATATTTTCTTCATCTCCACATATTTGTTCTTCAACATTGTTATTCAATTTATAGATTTCCCTTTCAATATGGTATCAGAACTTTGTTCCGCTCTTGCTTGAAGCTTGTAAATCACGAATGACATCAAATAGTTCTCCATCATCAGAAATTGATAATGGAACCAATCCATATTTTCTGCATCGCTCAGATAACCTAGGTATTGTGCTCATTTCACAGCAATTGGTGGGAGATAATTTCGCATCTTGGAGTCGATCGATGATGAGTGCACTCTCAGTAAAGAACAAGTTAGGATTCATCAATGGATCCATTCCACAACCTGAAAATAATCTGAAATTACTCAATTCATGGATTCAAAACAACAACATGGTCATATCCTGGATTCTCAATTCTGTGTCCAAGGAAATCTCTGCAAGTATTTTGTATTCTGAATCTGCTTATGAGATTTGGATGGACCTAAAGAAGTGCTATCAACAAAAGAATGGGCCACGCATATTCCAGTTAAGGCGAGATCTAATGAATCACACACAAGGTCAATCATCTGTTGGATCATACTTTACTAACTTGAAAACGATTTGGAAAGAACTCAGTAACTACTGACATGTGTGCTCTTATGGAAAGTGTGTTTGTGGAGGCACAAAAAGGCTTGCTGAGCACTATTAGATGGAATATGCTACGTCTTTCCTCATGGGGCTGCATGAGTCATTTGCTCAGGTTCGAGGTTAATTGTTATTGATGGATCTCATTCCTCCTATCAACAAAGTTTTTGCACTTGTTTCTCAAGAAGAACATCAGGGAGTAGTCAATGTAACCATGAATACATCTGGACCTAATTCTATGGCTTTCAAGTCCAAAATGACACTAAGAAGGCTGGTACTGGATATCATCACATCAAATCTCAAAGGAAGGAAAGACCTATGTGCACCTATTGTGGATACACAGGTCATACTGTTGACAAATGCTATAAACTACATGGTTATCCTCCGGAATATAAACCCAAACAAAGGCCTGGAATGAACAATTAGACCGAATCAAGTAATATTGTTGTGGCTAACCAAGTTTCTGATCTTGCTATGAGTCAGTTATAAGGGAATTTTGGAGAAAATGTTGGAGGTTTTATGCAAACACTTAATGCTAATCAGTACCAGCATCTGATGAACATATTGAGCAGTCATCTCAAGACTGCAAAAGTGGATACAGAGGCAAACAACGAATCAGGTACCTGCTTCTCAATCTCTGTTAGTCCAACACTCAATTCGTCTAAATACTGGGTAGTGGATTCAGGGGCTACAAGTTACATTTGTTCTAATCCTTCAGCCTTTAGTACAATGAACCACATTGAGAATGCTTATGTTACATTGCCAAACCATACTAAGATCCTTGTGCAATCTATTGGAACTGTGCATCTGTTTTCTGGTTTGGTACTAAGTGGTGTGCTGTGCATCCTTCAATTCAAATTCCATCTGCTGTCAGTAAGTTCTTTAATCAGGAAATCACCATTGTGTGTCAAGTTTCTTACTGATTTATGTATCATCCAGGACCTGCACACATTGATGATGTTGGCAGGGATAGAAGAAATGCAGGACTTTATGTGATTGAAGTCAATTTTGATCCAGTTGTTCAATCCCCCAAATTTGTTAACCCCTATTCTATTTTAGTAATCAATAATGTAACTGATACGATTTGGCACAATAGACTTGGCCATCTATCATTTTAGAATATGAATTTGTTGAAGGATCAATTACAGTTTGATTGTAACAGGAAAATTGGTGATATTGTTACTCTTTGTTCCATTTGTCCTTTGGCTAAACAAAGGAAGTTATCATTTATTTCAAATAATAGTCTATCCGATGCTCCTTTTAATTTAATCTACTGTGATGTTTGGGGGACATATCACATTCCAACACATAATGGTCATAAATATTTTCTAACTTTGGTTATGACTGCACAAGGTTCACTTGGTTATATCTTATAAAGCAAAAATCTGATGTTAAATCTATCATTGCCAAGCTTTTCACTCTAATAGAGAATCAATTTCATAAGAAAATAAAGAAATTCAGATCAGACAATGCTCAGGAATTAAAGTTTACAGAATACTTCAATACAAAAGGAGTTATTCATCAATTTACCTGTGTAGAAAGACCTGAGCAAAACTCTGTAGTGTAAAGGAAACATCAACACCTTCTTAATGTGGCTTGAGCTTTAATCTTTCAGTCACGGGTTCCAATCAGATTTTGGGGAGAATGTGTGCTCATAGCCGCATTTTTGATCAACAGAACCCCTTCACCTATCCTGAAAAATAACACTCATTTTTCATTGTTATATGCTACTCCAGTTGATTATAGCTTTCTCAAGGTGTTTGGAAGCTTTTGTTTTGCTTCAACATTACCATCTCATAAGAATAAATTCTATCATCGAGCCACACCATATGTCTTTGTAGGCTATCCTCCAGGCATAAAATGCTATAAATTGTATGACATTTCCTCTAAAACATTCTTTGTTTCCAGAGATGTTGTGTTCCATGAAAGCCATTTTCCATTTCATTCCATTCCTCACACAACTGATCTTGTTGATCCATTTACAAATATTGTTCTACCTCATATTGTTCCTGATACAAATGAAACTTCCACCCTTTCTTTAGATGGCAATAACAATTATCATGCTTTCACTGATTTGCCTATCATTCATTCTACGTCTTCATCATCAATTTCAGAATTCATTGAGGAACAAATACCAGATTCCAATAACTCTTCTAATCATCCCTCATCCTTTCTACCTAGAAGATCAACAAGAATAAGTAAAACTCCTTCACATCTTCAAGAATTTCACTGCAATCTTCTATCAGATAAAACCCCAAACAATAACTCAATGTATCCCTTATCCAAATTCATTTCTTATACCGTATTCTATCCTTCACATAGAAATTATATTTTAACTGTTTCATCTAATTTTGAACCTCAATTCTACCATCAAGCCATACAATTTCAGCATTGGAAAGATGCTATGGCATCTGAATTGGCTGCAATGGAACAAAATAATACTTGGTCAGTAATTGCTCTACCTAAAGGCAAACATTCTATTGGTTGCAAGTGGGTATATAAGATCAAATACAACCCTGATGGTAGCGTAGATAGGTATAAGGCCCGTCTAGTAGCCAAAGGATATACCCAACAAGGAAGCTTGGATTTTATCGAAACATTCTTCCCTGTTGCCAAGTTTATGACTGTTAAATTACATTTTGCTGCTATTCGTAAATGGAACCTTGTCCAGTTAGATGTAAATAATACATTTCTTAATGATGATCTTTTTGAAGAGATATACATGGACCTGCCTTTGGGATATTCCAAAACAAGTGATGATCTTGCAAAGGAAGGACAATTGGTGTGCAAACTCCATAAAACCATTTTATGGTCTTAAACAAGCATCTAGACAATGGTTCTTAAAATTTTCCTAGGTTTTGATTCTTCATGGTTTTCAGCAATCAAAGTCAAATTACTCTCTATTTACTAAAGGGTTTGGGAACACTTTTGTTGCTTTACTGGTTTATGTTGATGACATTGTCGTCACAGGACTAAACAACAATATAATTGAATCCTTAAAGGCATTTTTGCATAGCTAGTTCAAACTTAAGGATCTTGGGGTGCTGAAATTGCTAGATCTCACAATGGGATATTTCTCTCACAAAGAAATTACACATTACAGCTTCTTGAAGATGCTGGTTTTCTTGGCTACAAACCAGTTCCTTTACCAATGGATCCCAAAGCTCGACTTAGTTCATTTGAAGGTGAATTAATTGATGATGCATCCTTGTATCGAAGGCTTGTTGGACACCTACTTTACTTAACTATATCTCGACCAGACATAACTTTTACAGTTCATAAACTTAGTCAGTTTGTTTCCCAGCCTGGACAGTCGTATCTTGATGTTTTCATCATCTCTTAAAATACCTCAAAGCCACTCCAGGATAAGGATTAATATTCTCTGCTTCTTCTTCTTTACAAATTCGAGCATTTGCAGATTCTGATTGGGAAGCTTGTCTTGATTCAAGAAAGTCTATCACAAGTTTTTGTGTATTTTTAGGAAACTCCTTAATCTCTTGGAAGGCTAAAAAGCAGCAGACAATATCCAAATCATCTGCAGAAGCTGAATACCGTGCCTTGGCTTCTACAACTAATGAAATTGTTTGGATTCATCAGTTGCTTTAGGTATCTTCATCAACTCCGGCACTAGTCTTTTGTGATAATCAAACTGCAATCCACATAGCTAGCAATCCTATCTTCCATGAAAGGACAAAACACATCGAGATTGATTGTCATTTCATTCGTGATAAAGTCACTGAAGGTTCCATTAAACTTCTACCTGTACGCACTCAACATCAGTTGACAGATGTCTTCACCAAAGCTTTACAGGCTTGCCTTTTGTTTCCTTTACTGTCCAAGTTGGCTGTTGCTGATTTGCATCGTCCACCTTGAGGGGGGAGTATTGGAGATTGTAATTCAATTGTATTCAGTTCGTTACAGTTTGTAATAGAGTTAGTTAGTTAACTCTCGGTTAGTTAGTTTTAGTTAGCTGTCATATTCTATTAAATTCTGTTAAATGAGCTAGCATATTCTGTTTGAGCTCCAATTGTATTTATACCGTGAACATGGGCACATTCCAGTTTGAATGAATATTTTCTTCATAAACTCATCCTCTATCACCAACTTGCAACAAAATCACCCCTTCTTTAGCACAAGCTCTGGTTCACTATTGATGAAGAAATTTGCTGCGAAGATTGGAAACTTGATACAAATATCAAGAAGTGAAGAAAAAGAAGAAAGAAAATGAAAATGAGAATGAGCTTGCGATTATTCAGGAAGTGTGTCGTAGCTCTCGTGTTTCTTTTTTCTGTGGGTAAAGAGGGAATTTTAGGCTTTTGGAAAGTGGAATATGAGGAATCTGAGTGCATCAAGACTTGAAAAAGGTAATAGGGGAAAAGGAAGGCATTTCACTCAATTTTTTCTACTTTTTTCCCTTAATTGAAGCAACATATGAGGGTTGCCATAAATTAAATGGCTTTGAAGGTATCCACGTGCTGGCATATATATGCAAATTTCTCGAGTATTCTTAGGCCATGTTTGAAACAACAAATTTTCCTTAGAACTCGGAATTTATTTTCTAAGTTCCAACTTTTGTGTTGTTTGACAACACATTTTTTTTTGGTAAAACCTATTCTACCCAACCCTCCCACGCGCCTCTTTTCCCTCAAATAATGGAATTCATTTTTCCACCTTTTTGGTAGGAAAACTG
>CAIGRT010038475.1:0-22214 GCA_903798405.1 Fraxinus platypoda
ATATACCCTTATTAAATTTTCCCCAATTAATATGTCAACTTCTTGAAATCATCCAAATACACACATTTCCCACTTCTTGGAAACATGGAACCACTCTCATCAAATTACATCATTCAAAATCTTTATTAATTCCAACAATAATTTAGTTTTACTTACTGAAAATTAAATATGGGTAAATTAGTAAAGATCTTGGCAAAAATTAATTTTCCAATGACATTAAAGAAGCTTTCTTAATTCGTGTGAAAAACGAAACAAGCCAATATAATTGGAACAGAGGGAGTAACAAAAAATGTAGACATGGCTTTATAATAAAATCAAAGCACGACTTTATGAACCTAATAAATAATGCAAAACAAGCCTAGATAATACATGTACATAATACTTGCAGGCAGCTCTCAATGACTAAAATGGGATGTTGAACCTATAAATGAATGGAAGTATTGGATACAAAGAAGCAGCTGGAAAACGGCTGAAGTAGTTGGAAGCTGAAGCTAAAATTGATAATTAGTTAGGTAGTTATGGTAGTTAGTCCACTCTGATAATCCAGGGCTGATCCTGGTGTCTCAGCCATTAGCTGGAGAAAATTATGCTTCATGGAGTAGATCTATGAAGATTGCCTTATCAGTCAAGAACAAATTGGGTTTCCTTGATGGATCTTTGCCTCGACCGGAAGAGAACATTGATTTGCTCAAATTGTGGATCAGAAATAAAAATATTGTGATCTCTTGGATTCTTAATTTAGTCTCCAAGGAAATATCAGCCAACATTATATTTGCTGAATAAGCATATGAAATATGGATTGACCTTAAGGAAAGGTACTAGCAGAGAAATGGCCCTCATATATTCCAATTGAGGAGCGAATTGATGAATCTCAGTCAGGGGCGATTTTCTGTAGGAGTCTATTTCACCAAACCGAAAACAATTTGGGAATAATTGAGTAACTATAGACCTATATGCTCTTGTGGAAAGTGTGAATGTTGCGGCAACAAGAAGCTGATTGATCACTACCATATGGAGTATGTGATGTCGTTTTTAATGGGGTTAAATGATTCATTGGCTCAGGTGAGAGGCCAGTTATTGCTAATGGATCCTATCCCCCCAATAAATAAAGTATTTGCATTGGTATCTCAAGAAGAACATCAACGAAGTGTTAATACAAGTGTTGGAACATCTAAACCCATGGCCTTTTATGTCAAGAATGAGGGAAAACTTCTGGTTGCAGGACAGTCTCATAACAAATTTCAGAGAAGGAAAAGAATGAGGGAAAACTTCTGATGCACATATTGTGGCTATAATGGTCATGCTGTGGACAAATGCTATAAATTGCACGGGTATGCACCTAGATATAAGACCAAACAGAGACAAACTTCTAACAAACCTACTGCAAATAATCATGCTAAGCCTGCTACTGTGAATCAAATATCAGAATCAGGTTCAGAACAGACTCAGGGAATGATGGGAGACTTTGTACAGACCTTGAATTCTGCACAGTACCAACATTTGATGAATATGTGAGTGACTATATATCATGGCAGCTAAAATTGGTGATGAAGGAGGAGATAGACTAATGATGGTCATATATTAGGAGATAGACTAATGGTGGTCATATATTAACTCAAAAATCAATTCTTCTAGTTGCTGGGTGTTGGATTCAGGACCTACATCTCATATATGTTTCACAAAATCAGCTTTTTATACAATGAAGCCTATCAGAATGCCTACATCACATTACCAAATCATGATAGAATCCATGTTTACTACATTGGAATGGTGAAACTCAGCCATGATCTGATGCTTAAGGACGTATTATTTGTACCTCAATTCAAGTTCAATTTGTTGTCTATCAGTTCTTTAACCAGGGACTCATCTATAATTGCAAAATTTCTCATTGATTCTTGCATCATTCAGGATCTACCCAGTTTGAGGAAATTCAAGGGTAGAAGAATTGTTGATCTTTATATTTTGGAGGCTGATACTTCAGTTGTTGGAAATAGTGATATTGTTCATAAAACATTTGAAACTGTAACCTCTCATATATGGCACCATAGACTTGGAGACACTGAAGGATCAATTACAATTGTCGTCTTGTAGTTTCAATAAAAAGATGAGACTTCCCTTTATATCAAATAATCACCTATCTCAAAATGCTTTTGATCTAGTTCATTGTGATACTTGGGGACCATATCATATCCCAACTTATACAAGCCACGGATATTTCCTTACTTTGGTTGATGATTGCACCCGATTCACTTGGGTGTATCTTATGAAACATAAATCAGATGCTGAATTCATCATTCCTAAGTTTTTCACACTCATTGAAACTCAATTTCACAAGTTAATCAAGAAGTTCAGATTTGATAATGCACTAGAACTGAAACTTGATTATTTCTTTGCATCCAAAGGTGTTATTCATCAATTCTCCTGTGTTGAACAACCTGAACAAAACTCTGTTGTTGAAAGAAAACATCAACATCTTCTTAATGTGGCTAGAGCACTGTTTTTCCAATTCATGTAGCTATTAAATTATGGTGAGATTGTTTACTTACATCCACATTTCTAATAAATCGAACACCTTCACCTATCCTTCACAACAACACTCTATTTTCACTTCTTTACAATTAAGTTGTTGATTACAAATCTCTTAGAGTCTTTGGATGCTTGTGTTTTGCTTCTACTTTAGTCTCTCATCGTTCAAAATTCCATCCAAGAGCCAAACCTTGTGTGTTCATTGGATATCCACCTGGAGTAAAAGGCTATAAACTATATGAAATTCAATTAAAGACTTTCCTCATTTCCAGAGATGTCATTTTTCACGAACAACTTTTTCCATTTCATTCTATTCCTCACTCAAATGACTTAATTGATCCATTTCCTGATGTTGTTCCACCCATACCAGTCCAAGATATTGAACCTAATCCCAAACCATCACATAATGCACATCACACCCCTGCTCATAATCAAAACAACAATGCTGATGATCAGCCCTTTGATTCATCCTTACAACCTGATTCTACCTCATCATTACAACTTAGAAAAACAAGTAGAACCAGCAAACCACCCTCATATCTCAGAGATTTTCATTGTAATTTGCTGGCCAATCATGTTCCATTGCCTGAAAATAACAGTCTTTATCCATTGCACAAATACCTCAAGTATAGCCGTTGGAGAGAAGCTATGTCCACAGAATTAAAAGCTATGGAGGATAATAATAAGACTTGGTCAGTGATCAATTTGCCTGAAGGGAAACATTCTATAGGATTTACATGGGTGTATAAAATTAAGTATAGGTCTAATGGTAGCATTGACAGATACAAGGCCCGTTTAGTAGCAAAGGCTTACACTTAATAAGAAGGGTTGGATTTCATTGAAACCTTTTCTCCAGTGGTAAAGCTCGTTACAGTTAAAATTCTTTTAGTCATTGCTGCTATGAATCATTGGCACATCACTCAACTTGATGTGAACAATGCATTTCTAAATGGTGACTTAGTTTAGGAGATTTTTATGGTCTACCATTGGGTTACATTAAACAATCCACACCATACACAGAATTCAAACAAGTTGGTTTGCAGATTACATAAGTCCATTTATGGGCTTAAACATCCTCAAGACAATGGTTCTCAAAGTTCTCCAATGCTCTTGTCTCACATGGTTATCATCAATCGAAATCAGACTACTCTTTATTCACTAAAGGGTCTGGGAATTCATTTGTAGCTTTACTGGTTTACGTGGATGATATTATCATCACGGGTTCTGATTGCAATGCTATTGATTCTCTAAAATCCTTTCTTCATAGCCAATTTAAACTCAAGGATCTTGGCAAGCTGAAGTATTTCCTTAGACTGGAAATTGCTCGATCTCATAAAGGGATTTTTCTCTCTCAACGTCATTATACACTCAGATTTTGGAAGATGCTTGATTCATGGCCTGCAAACCAGCCATTTTACCTATGGATCCAAAGGTTCTTTTATGCTCTTTTGAAGGTGATCTTCTTGTCGTTGTGTCTATGTACAGGAGGTTAATAGGCCGGTTATTGTATCTAACCATTTCTAGGCCTGAAATTACTTTCTCTGTTCACAAATTGAGTCAGTATGCTTATCAGCCCAGACAACCACATCTAAATGATGTTCATCATCTACTGCAATATCTTAAGGCAACACCAAGACAAGGTCTTCTATTTTCAGCCCAATCTAAGAAGCTTCGTGCCTTTGCTGATGCAGATTGGGGTTCTTGTATTGATACCAGGAAATCAGTTACTGGTTTTTGTGTCTTCCTTGGTGACTCTTTGGTATCTTGGAAAGCTAAGAAACAAAATACAATGTCTCGATCCTCAGCTGAAGCTGAATATAGATCATTAGCTTCAACTACCAGTGAAATCGTCTGGATTAAACAATTGTTTTTTGATCTTCAGGTGCCATCTCCCAATCCTGCTTTGATATTCCGTGACAACCAGGCTGCTATTCACATTGCTACCAATCCTATCTTTCTTGAGAGAACCAAACATATTGAGATCGATTGTCACTTCATCTGAGACAAAATTACTGATGGCTCTATCAAACTTCTTCCTGTTCGCACTCAACACCAACTAGCTAATATATTTACTAAGGCATTACTTGCTAATCTACCTTTTCCCTTAATGGCCGAGATGGCTGTTATCGACCCTCACAGTCCATCTTGAGGGACGTATTGGATACACAAAGAAGCAGATACAGAGAAGCAGCTGGGAAGCTGCTGGAAGCTGAAACTGATAATTAGTTAGGTAGTTAGGTAGTTTTGGTAGTTAGTCCGCATGTCATTTTGTATTGTTCTTTGTAATCAGTTTGTTAGATAGATTTGTATTTATATTCCACTGTAAAGCTCATTTGAGGATGAAATAAAATTTCCTTTCGTTTCCCCTAATAGGAAGGCTTCAGAATTTACAGCAAAGAATTTTTTCAGAATTTACAGCAATAAAATTTTCAGTATTTATATTCCAACTCCTGAGTCTTCGATAATGTCTCTTGTCAGCTTTTTCCATTCTTACAAGGCTGTTATTCCATTCAGATTATAATACGTAAAGACGAGAAAAAATTGATTAACGAATAGTGAACATCCCAACGTAGTAAGGATCAATGTCTTAGACGAAAATAAAGTTTACACTGAGAAGGCAAAGGATCGAGCGCTGGCTGCACTAGTATCAGATCGAAGAGAAAGGCTTCTAGAATACGATAGTGGCCCTGAGAATATAAGACCTGTATCGGAGAAGCTTGACTCTTCCTCATAACATCGGACTTGGTTTATGACCAGAACAATGTCACATCTCCCGACCCCATCCTTAAAAACATCATGTGTCTGACGGCTTCATCATGAACATTTTGAACATTTTTGTCCTTGATGCTAGCTAACTGGACGTGGCCATCCGGAGTAGTGTTATAACTTGGAGGTCCATGGAATGTTCATGAACATTTCCATTGCTATCGAATTTGTTGCTGGTGCACTGTGTCGCACTAGCTTCCAAATATTTGATGGAATTTATAAACTCAAAATGTCGATTGTGCATCGACATTTTCAGTACATCCATCTGTACTGCCTCGGGTCTGGATGAGTTGAAGTTAAAAGTAATATTATTGTATAACAAGTTGGCAGCTTGGACATTGTTCTTATTTGGTTCTGTATATGTCAACAGTGCAGCGTGGCTACTTGAAATTGCATCTTCAGATGGGATCTGTGAAGAAGACAATTATAATTGGAGTTAAATTCAACGACAAAAAAGCATCTCCATCGATATGCTTAATTATTTTTCAACGACTTCTGAACCACATCATCTATCATGCGGGCAAACACGTGTTTTAAGAAGTTAATCAACAAAAATATGGAATACAAACCTGATCTGGTGGTTGTGCAATTTCATTTCCATCACTATTTAACAAGTTGAGAAAAGAACCAAGGGAACTCTGAGTACCAGAAGATTCCGCTTCTGGAACAATCTTAGCAAATGCACCATCATTCGGTTTAGAAAAAGTTCATCGAGTCCTCCACCTCACATTCCCGAACCCTTGCCCAAAGAAATTTCTGAGGCATATTTTGGCCCAATTGGCAAATGTGATTTTTCATAGCTATTTTTGGTCCCATATGATCATTGGCATCATCTTTGGTATTCTCCAAAGAAAAAAATTTTAAACCGTCTGGAATGAGTATTTCCATATTAATAGGCTCTTTTGCTGTTTTACAATCATCCTTGATGCTTTTGCTCAAAACTTTGTCCTCCTTGGGCAACCCGTCATCAACGCATATATCTTTGACAATGTTATACCTCTTTGTTGCTTCCGGCTCAGGCAGTTCACACTTTGTAATATCTTTATCAGTATATAATTTTGTACCAGACTCAAACAAATCTGAAGGAGCAATACATATAAGAATATCTCAGGTCATTATCATGATCATGTGCAAATCGTTCTACAAACATAGTACATTCAAGCTCCAGATTTTTTCCCAATTTGCCATTGTCCTCGGTATCAGAATCCAATGGATCTGCATCCCTCTCACGGTCACTTGGAATTCCATTCCGATCTTCCTATTTCGGAAAATTAAAATTTCCATATTCATTATCAAGGCAATGGCATCCACAAATTCACTGTTCCAAGGTTCATTTCCAGTTTTACCCTCAAATTCTAAATGAGCCGTTTCTCTTCCATGCCCATTTAAGTGATATAAGCAGTGAACGCCATGGGATATGTCTCCCTCCTGAAACTACTAGAATGATACAATGTTGTGTTCTGATTTTCTTTCATGGTCACCTTTGGTTTTGCAGTGTAAAAGACAATGTCGTCATATTCAAATGGTTTAGAATGAACCTTAAAAGCAAGAGTTGAATGAGAAAACACATGTTTGTTATTTGCAGGTACATTTAACTTCTAATACATGTCAAAGCTTGGGAAAGCAACAAAGGAGCATTTATAAGTGAGATAACTGTTCGAGATGAATAGGGGGCATAAAACATCAAGAATCAAACACAAAACAATGTGACAAACATAAAGACATTTATGTAATGTGATTATTAGAATCACCATGAAAAAAATGCACAATGTAAACCTTCCAAATGTAATCAACGCAGAAAAATACATAGACGATTTTATTAGTATATTACTCCACCCCCAAGAAAAAAAATGCGACTATTTAGAGCTACAGGTAAGGCCGTCAGGCAACAATCAAGATTTCAGTAATTGATTTTTAAAACACAATTTAATTTTGGAAATATTACCAGGCTTCATAATTTACATCCCTTGAGATATTTTGGAAAATTCTGAACAGATGAGAAGCAGACCATCCACTAGTGAAGCATATGTTAAAGCAGAGTTGAGAGGCCAACCTCTACAGTTAATAATCATATATGAGATTGAGAAACACAAATTTGAAGGAAAGAAAATTGTGCACCAAGTAAGAATAAAAACCGCTCCAATAAAAGTAAAAACAATACTCTCATAAGTGATAATTAATCTACCAATCAGGATATACACAGTATTAGCCATCTTCATTCTCATATTAGCATTCTATCGAAAGCCAGATACCACGAAGCATGCTTGTTAACTATACCCACTATAGCAAAACCTTCAAACGATCACAGGCCACCAACAAATTCTTACAAAGAGATCAAATTATCGATTATATTCAGTACCAAGATAAGAAAAAAGTACTTAGCATTGGAAATTCTAGAAAATTTATAATTTTGGAACCAAATAATATCGTATAGTTATATTCAAGATTGACATCTCAATTCTCACCTTGCAAATTATTTTTTGAGTATATAATTCACCTTTCTAATTGTTTTCACATTTTATGGACAATTTCTTTAAGACTTTCCAGGAAAAGAACTTTTGCGCAAGTAAAAATACAACAGTGGACAAGCTTTGGAATCTTCCCTTTGCCCATATACAAAGAAGAGGACAAGAAAAATTCACCACTTTTCCGAAATCCAAACAAACTTTTAACAGCTATAAAATATATTTATCATCCATTTAATTACTTAAAAAGTCAATACCCGAATCCCCACCAATTTTTCTGTCCTCTAGCTCCCTATCACACTCACCTACATCAGAACAAAACCCTTTTATATAAAATAACTAATCTAGCCTTTTAAACAATCTCAGTAACATAGACAATTTCAGGAAGATCCCAACAAAAAAATCAAAGTAAAAAAAATATATATTAAACAAGAACATAAAATAATTTTTTCACCTGATTGTTCAACACCCAAAAGAGACTGTCCTTTATCTCTTCAGAGCAAATTATAAAATCCCTTTTCACTACAAAGTTTTAGAAAGATGATTATCATATATACAGTATATACACAAATATGATAGTATCCATGTAACTCAATAAAACTGCAAAAAAAGCTACAAAAAAAAGTAGATCAGTGAAGACAAATCAACCCTAAGATCTAAATCATCCACAAATATACAAAACACAAAAGGGTATACGTATATACATACAAAAACACTGAACTCTGTTTGTGTTAGTGAGAGAGAAAAAGAACCACACTTTGGTTTCTATCTGCTTGTACTGTTACTTCGTATAATATTAACAGAAAAGTGTTTAGGGGAGCGTTTTTATTATCCACGAGAGATTTTGATTACGAAATTCCAGCCTGCTAAATAAGGTAATAATATTGAGCCATTTGATTTTCTCTACATCCAATACAGATACATACACCCCCACCCCGCCTTGCACACTCCACCAAAGGGATTTATGGTATAGAGAGAAAGGTGTCGAAATTGTGTATGTACACTGTATATAGCAAAGTGTTAATAGAGAGAGAAAGACAAATGCCAAACAGTCAACTATTTCTCTCTACTCGTCGATACACATACCTGTATGTAATGTGATCGTGCAGAAGTGGGTATAATAAATGGTGGCCGTGCTATACGTACAGAAGCCTTCCCACAGAAACACACCAGATGAGCTGGCAACCATTACTTTTAAAAAAAAAAGTAAAAACCCAAAAAAAAAAGACACAGAACTGTAAATCACCTACACTTCCTTTTTCTCCACGCCATTTTCGTGTTCCCACCTATCTGAGACCCAAAATTCCAATCGACGTCTCCGGCGCTTTTGTCAACATTGCCGGTTGCCATCAATCCATCAAACAACAACCTTCCAATGTATTTATCTTCATCATATTATCAAGTCCACAAACCGCGATAAACCTGCTGTTTTTCCCACCGCGTTGTCATCATCTCCGGCTGCCGTCGATCCCTTGTTGCCTAGAACTATCACCGACTCCGTAGCGTTCTCAAAAGGTAAGGTTTTTGGATTTCAGCCTGATTTTATTTGAAAGTTGTAAATAATGAAAATAAGGGATTTATTAGACAATGGGTTATTTGGATCCTTGTTATGTGACTCCTGATAATTTGGGTACTAAAACTGACGTTTAAATGGTTTTGGAATATTGCTTTTGGAGATTCTTAGTGGGAGGTTTATTGGCCAAAGTAATCAATCAGTCTAAGGTTCTTGGGCACAATAGAGGTAGTGTGTCTTGCATAAAGAGAAACAACTCTGTTGGAGAGAATTCAAACCATTCTATAGAAAAGATTACCAAATTGCTAGATCAAGTTCAGTTTGTATGCCTGGTGATCCAAGCTAATGTAGTGTTGAAGAGTTCTTTGGACTTCTTTCTGATTTGAGGTCCAAACAAAGTTAACGAATGTAAGCTTCTCGAGCTGTTATCTAACATTGTTGTAGATTGCATTAAGTTGAACAGCCTGTATGATTATAACCGAAAATGAAGTTATAATTTTGAGCTAATGAATAACCGAAAATGCCACAAGTTTAATCATTGATCTATGGTTCTTATCTCATTTCTTAGAGTTATGTGCTCAGCTTGATTTTTATCTTGGTTTTATTGTTCAAACCACTCTGCTTTACTTATTTTTGTAGTTTGAAAAGTGCCTGTGGTTGTTTCCCGTGTAGGGATGAGGGGCAGGAATTATGGTGTTTGTCATAGCTGTAGAAGCATATTACACTCCTTCGAAGAATGCAATAGAAAACGTCATTGTCCAAGGTGTGATCTGGTATCCAGAAATGTTTTGAGGTTGAAAAGGAGGGTAATAACAAAGGAAGGCTATTCAAAACTTGCAATACTGATTGTGGATTCTTTGTTTGGGTAAAAGACGATGAAGCAAGCGGTAAGTCAAGTGCCATTGATGAAGAAACGAACCATAATACCAAAGAGGAAGTTGACAGTTTGCCTAGCATGTTCAACAGTCTAGCTCGAATAGCTGATAAACGAAACCTTGAGATTTCGTTAAATGTGACATTCCACAAGAGCAAAGAGCCCTCTGATGGTAATGGAAAACGAAGGGGGTAGCCAAGCTGAGTAACTTGTATTTGTTATTGCACTTTTCTAGTTATTTTGTTTACTCAATGGAGTTGATTGCATCCATAAATGGTCCTGTACTTGCTTAGGCAACTTTTGTGTTATCAGTTCATTATGGTATTGATCGTGTAATTTAAGATTTGCGTTCCAAATGATAATGTTATAACTTCAGTTACAATTATGTTTATGTGATTTCATCAAAGATGTCTCTACTAGTGGCTCAATTGCTTTCAATAACTGGACTCAATTTATAGTACCATTGATGAAGAAATGAATCATGTCATAACAGCCAAAATGGCAGGCCAACTCATCTGAAGACCCAAAATATTTCGAAGACTTGCAAGCACTTCCAAGCTATTAAATTATCAATATAACTGGCAACCAATTTCCATGTCCAACAAACATTCCACTACCAGAATAATCAGAAAAGACATTACATTTAACAATTTGAACACTATTCTAAACTAGAAATCAATATATGCGGAGGTTCACGATCAATAATGAGATTACGCATGATTGGACTCGTCTTGCTTCTTAGGCCAGTTGGGCCACCTCCTTGCGGGAAGTTTGGAAAGTAGTATGGCTTGAATGACCTACTGAAGAATATGAATGTCAGTACGCGTATAAAAACTAGTCGAATGCAAATGTAAAGATTTAAACAAACTGTAAACCTCGTGAACTAAATATCAGATGTGTTGCCGTCGAAGGGACTATATTTGAGGTTGGCAAGTGTTCCGGTAAGGCATGAATGCTTGCGTCGCCCTACAAGTAGAAAAAAGTATTCCTTCATGATTTAGTAGAAAATTGTGGTTCAAACAAGGGCTAAGTATACTAACCAACAACAGTTGTGAATACGCAAACGGTGTTCGCATACATGGTTGTGGAGATGCCTGAACGATGGGTGCAAGAGATGGCGTATTACTGTGCCTGGAGGTCTACCTCTTGCTTTTTGTTGAAGTTGACGTAGACTGCACGTAGTAAGAAATTAAACAATAACCAAAATGGAGTATTGTGTAAGGCGTTAAAAAGACCGACCAACATACCTTTGCTTTCTTTGAGGAGGACTCCAACGGGCTTTTTTTTGAATCTCCCCCCCCCCCCCCCCCCCTTCTTCGTACATCGTCCCTGAAGCTCCCTCAGTAGTAAAAATGAGGTCGCAATAAATCTACCTAGTGAGCTCGGCTTGAACTTCCCTGAACTTTGAAATTGTGTAACATTTCTGATACTGCTTCTCCATTTCAAAGGTTGTCGTGCACAATACCATTTGCGAGTACGACTTAAAGTCAGCTTGAAACTCCTTCTCAACCTTATTCCTCAATTTCCGTTCGTACTGTTCAACGAATTGCTTCAGCAAGGTCTTCGAATGAACATACCCGTCGAAGAACGCATTCATACTCTCACTTCACTGAGTTGTTGACATCCCTTCCCAAAATGTGGTTTTCAAATAGCAAGGAACCCAACGACCTATGTTATCAAAAAGTTCCGACAACCAATCATTACTATGCAACTCATACGTGTCTATCATCGCTCTCCAACCTTCTTCAAATTTGTCAACAAACTGTGAATCATATTAGTATCCATGTATAGTCGAAAAATAGAAGCCTTATCAACGTGGTATCCGAACTTTTCTGGCAACTTTTTCAAAATATGTCATAAACACCATCGATGCCTCAAATTTGGAAAAACAATCTGAATTGCATTTTGTATGGTCCTATCTTGATCAGTAATGATTCCATGGGGAGCTTTTTCATGCATGCACTGTAGCCATGTCCTAAATAGCCATACAAAAGTCTCTGTGTCCTCATTGGACAACAAACCACAACCGAGTAATGTAAATTGTCTGTGATGATTAACGCCAACAAAAGGGGCGAAAGACATATCGTACTTATTAGTTAGATAAGTGGTGTCAAACGTGACAACGTCGCCAAACTCCTTGTACGCTTGACTTGACCTATTATCTGCCCAAAATACATTCTTCAGCCTACACTCATCGTCTACATCCATACTAAAATAGAATCCTGAGCACTGGGCTTGCATCTTGGAAAAGTAGGCTTGTATCGCTGCGACATCTCCTTCGCCAAGTCTTAATCGTCTAGCTTGTTTAATATAGTTTCGACAATCCTTTTCCATGCAAGTCATACTTTCATATCCACCTGCTTCAACCATTGCAGAATTAAAACTTTTGTGCAAGGGAATTCCTGCAATATCATTCACTTCAAGCTGTCGTTTCACATGTGAACTTAATTCTCGATTGCAGCGATACAACCTCGACTTTGAAGGACTTATTTTATGATTATGCTCGAGAAGGACTGTGTTAATTCTCTAGATTCGAAGAACATCTGAACATGTAGTGATCCTAGCTTTATAATCTATCTGAGTTGTTGGTTGGGGCTTCAAAGAACCACTTGTACTAGTGCTTCTTCGGCCTTCACGGCCACATATGTAGGTCACATATTTAATTTTCCCATCGTCTCCCTTTTTCGAATTTCTTCGCCTGACTGGAAAACCTACATGATATGCATATCCTTTGTAGAAATCCCACAATTCTTTTTCATCCTTGAACATCATACCCACCTTCGGCATCTCAGGCACCATCGGACTATCTTCTCCTAACGTTTCATCCTCCACTGATAACACATATCGTTAACCAAAAATTCATCACTTGAGTCTTCCATAGAACCTCCTACTGCAACACAATAAACCACTTTCAGTTCAATATGTAATTGCAACATGTAATCTCATCACGTTAACATTGCCCACAAATAATCAACACCTACATAATTCCACTCCTTCAGACAAATTACACATTTCCTCTTTCAGATAATGAAACAACAATTAATAATTCATTTCGTTCCAAACACTCACTCCAAAACAAACAAATTATTCAGTACAACCTCAGGATTCCCCAATTCAAAAAAACTGGTTCCCATTCTTAGCAAATTATAACCAAACAGGGCTAGGAAATCAGTCCTTCTACTTGCATCAAATTCCAAAAAGTAAGAACTAATGACACACAACAATTACAAATAATAATTACTATCTAATAATGTTCAGCATTTAAATTCTGGTTCCTTTCATAATATGTAGTAAATTGACATAATGTCACTATTATCCATCTTGACCACAAAATAATTGTAGTTACCAGTTTAGTTTGCATTCTATGCTTGCCGTAGGTCTAAACAGTCAAAACTAATTCAGCCATGCTACAGTTTGGAAGTATGACGTCAAGAAGCATTCTCCAACCAACCCCAAAACAAACAAATTTTTCAGTGCAACCTCAGAAACAGGGAAGATATAACGTTACTCACGTGGGTTTTCCGGAGTTGGTGAAGACTGGTTTTGGCCGTCACCGGAGTTGGGCATAACCATCTCACTAAAGCCGAGGAGTGAGGGTTCCAATTTGGGGAAGCAGCTGCAACGTATTGATTTTTCAATGGATTTGCTCTTTTACCTTTACCTTTTTCAAATGTTTTGTAATGCCTAAAGTACCAGCTCCGGGTAGTAACGAATCTGCACGGGCGATTTGGTAGGGGAAATGGATTTCGGCGGCAGGAAATCGATTTGGCAGGACGAAATGGAACGTTTTTCAATTACTGTGACTGCCTTTTTCCGTTTGACTTTTGATTATGTTGCTTTTCTTCTCATTTTTCAATTGTTTATTCCCAAAACAATTTTCCCCCAAAATGTGCCACGTCATGTTATTTCAAATTTCTAGAAAGCTTCTAGTATAAAACTTCTGTACATGTGGTTTTTTTCAATAAATGGTGGAGCAGAGATTGTTAAAAAGGCATTAATTATTTGGAAAAAAAATTAACGTTGGAAAATAATTTCCGTACCTTAATTTTCGTTACTTTCTCTACTCAGAGGAAAGCTACCTTAACTAATCCGACATCGTATTTGTCTTGGGAATAGAATAAAAGATGTAGAGAATTTTTTTATTATTATTTTTTCTTTGGAACAAGTGTTTCAAACCCTATTTTTTAATCACGAAATTGAAAGTATAATTAGAGTCTATATGGTTCGATTCATCGAAATGAATTGATTACTAAAAAGAAGTTTACAATTCTATGTGCAACAACAAAATTGAAATGAACCATAATCGTGGTCATTATTGATTCTCATTTTTAAGACTTGGAAGCGTATAAAACCTTTTAATATCCGATTTTGATTAAATTAAGTCATTATAGAAAAATACTAGCATTTATATATATCTCCTATTTGATTTGATTGAAAATTAAATATTTACAAGATTTTGATAAAAATTGATGAAATGCATAACTTAAAAGTTGAAAAAAAGGGAGTTCCCTAAAATGTGTGATTGAAAATGACTTTGCGAAAATATAAAATTAAAAAAATGTAGGATCAAATAAAGATATGATGTCGGGCGAGACTTGTGTGTGCTCAAACGTGTTTTGGAGTGGGGTGGTGGAGAGGGTTGGTGGAGTTTGTTTGAGCTTCAAAAAAAGACAACTCATGACACACATGGATTGAGCTGTGGAATACGCTGGTGTCTGTTTTTTTTTTTTTTTTTGAAGTCTTGTGTGGGCCACTAATTATATTTATATTTTTATCTTTATTTTAGTCATGAAGTAAAATGGATTTTGTTTTTGATTGAATGATTCCTTGGGATTTTGATTATCTTTTCAATCATAATTGCTATATACAAAATTTCATTTGCGCTACATTAGCAAAATTCAATTACCATAAAGTTATTTTCCGCCAACTTAAAGAGCTTTTTCTTCTATATTCAAATGAAAAAAAACCATAATTAATAAATAAATTCAAAAATAGGTGCGATTGTCATCTTCAGTGCACGCTAAGATAAAAATAATTTTAACCAATTAAACAAAATGATTAACACTCGACTAGAACCAAATAATTAAAACACGATTAATTAATTCACAAGAGTTTTAAATTATTCCTGATATAGTTAAACCCATTTTCTTCAAAAAGCATGTTTGGTGCAAATGCTTCAAATACTTTTTTTTTTCTTAATTTACTTTTCTTTACTTTCACTTATAAGTACTCATAAGTAAACAATATTTAAGGTTAGCCAAACACGATTTTAGTCTACTCGAAAAATGCACATATAAACGCCAAGATCCCCATTTTTTTAAACTTTGGTTTCATTCTTGGAATTTAGCAGAAACCCTTATTATATTATACCAAAATTCATTTGCCTCTTTATTTTCACATACACTACAACAATAGTGTAGGCAGAAGATAAAAAGGATTTGGGACGTGACTTTTTGGATTTTGTCATTCAACATTCATTTGCGGCAGGATACTATGTGCAAGTTGATCTGTTCTTGCAATATTATAATTTTTCTACGTAATTTATTTTCTGAAATGCTAATTGACCTATGGGTCTTGATGAAATGAAATGTGAGATTTCCTTCGGGTTTTAACAATTGTTTGCACAGATTTGTGTTAAAGCATTCGATTGATCTCCGACTGCTTTTGATGAAATGGTGGTATGGAATGTCATAAATTTATGTTTAAAAATTTTTTATATTGTTTTTGACGCACGTATCCTACTGGATTTAAAATACTCATTCTTTTAAAATTTTAACTTTTCAGGTTAGATCGGATCAACATGGATGGTGGCTGAATAGTGCGCTGGTTGCGAAGTAAAACATTTTTAAGGGAACCATTAGTAATTAGTTTTTCTTTTTCGTTTAGAGATTTAGTATTTCTTGGATTTCCAATGAATGCTTTAAGTGCCATGATTTAATGTTTTTGGATTGATTTAATTCGATATTATGAAATTTTAAATTTATTGAAGTTTAAATTTTCAATTAAATATTTCTGCTTCATGTATTATGAAATGATATCGGTAACACCTCAAAACTTAAGTCAATAAAATTTGGGCGTTACATCATCAACGAACAATAAGAGAATTAAAGTGCCATGGGAGGAATGTAAAATAAATAATGATGGATCAACTAGACTACAAAAGAAACTATGTTGTAAGAGAAAATCACTAAAGTAGTCAAACCAAGCGTAGGGAGCTTGTTTTAATCCATAAAGAGCACGTTGTAGCTTGCACACATGTTTAGGAAACATTAGATCAGCCATGCCTTGGGGTTGCTCCATGTAGATATCTTCAGAGAGAAATCCATGGAGAAATGCATTTTTAACGTCTAACAGTCGAATATCCCAATGACGAACCAATCCCGGCCTCGCGGTTTCTTGAAAAGAAAACTGGTCTAATCAAAGACCACATGCCATGCGATAAACATTTTTTGTCTAGATGGATGAAAGCACTTATAGCCTTTGTGCCAATCACTATATCCCAGAAAAACACATGGTCTTTGGATCAAATTTAGTTTTCCGAGTATCCCAAGTATATGGATAACAGTTAGACCCAATCACTCATAGAAAGGAGTAATTTGGATGCTCCCTCAGCAAATTGAAATATGGTGTATCCAAATCAAGAGCTATTGATGGTAAACGATTAATAAGAAAAACATCAGTTGCAAAGGCGTCAACCCCAATGTATAAAGGAGCACCATGGTGAAATAACATTGTCATACCTAGTTCACGAATTATTCTATGACGATGCTCAACCATACCTGTTTGTTCTAGGGTGTAAGGGCAAAAGATTTGATGAATGATGCCATGTGCTTGGAAGTGAGAGTCGAACCTTGATTTAATGAATTCTCCACCACCATCAGAGTGAAAAAAATTTAATTTTTATATCAAATTGTCTCCCAACATATTGTACAAAAGACAAATAAGCATCGACAAATTCAGATTTTGTTTTAAGAGGAATTGAAGGCCCAAGAATGGCTAACCAAGAGGGGTGAATTGGTTATTTAAATTTTTTTCGTAAAATTAATATAAATACAAGCAAGGACCAAATAGATAAATTCAAATAGTAAATACAATAAGTATAAGATAGAGAGGATGCAAACGATATAATTATGGAGGTTCGATCCAAGGCAGTGATCCATGTCCTCCGTTACCAAGTTCTCCGGCACGAGCAATGTCTTTTCACTATGTTGATTGACTTATGGTGCAATCCAACGCTTTCAGTGACTTACAACCAAGGAGCACCGATTCTTATACAATGTTGAACTTTACGGGACCTCAACAGGACCCACAAATTCAATAGGAAAGTGATTTTACAATTTGAAACTTCTCTCTTAATAAATGATATAATCAAATTAAGTACAAAGAGAGAAATAGGCTAACACTTTAATAAATAGCAATGAATCTTCGATCAAGTGTTAGGTGAGAAAAACTTTGATTAGTAAAATAATTTTCAAAAATTAATTCAATCAAAAGTTTTTCAAAAAGATTTGAGAAAGATGAATCAATGTAGTCTTTGCTCAAGAATATCTCAAATAAATGCTCTTGAAAGTGTTATATTGAATGTAAAGTGAGGTAGTATTTATAGCAGTAAAAAAGGCCAAAATATCTGACCAACCGGACTTTTGCCCCTGAACCGGACGACTTAACTAGTCGTTGTGTGTCAGAAATAAAAACGGTTAAAAATTTGTCCGCTAGCCCAACTGGACATCCGTTGGGACGGTATTTTCTGGATTTTTCTTTTCTTGATTATTTTAACAAGTGTAGGCTTTTGAAAAGCATATTCACTTAACTTTTCAAAATGTGTGTTATTAGTAAAAGATTTAAAAATCAAGTGAAGATTTTTATCATCTCGAAGATAATTTTTATGCGACCGTATTTTTTTTTTGAATAAATTATCTCGTGCATGAAAGGTTAACTTATGAGCTTTCTGTGATTCATTGCTAAGAATCAAAACATTTTACCTTTACATATGGATTCAAAGCATCTAAGACTAATTTCTTCAATGAGTTGATTCGATACTTCGAATGATTTGAAGTGATTGCTCGTCTTCCATCTCAATTTTCTTTGATAAAAAATTGTGAGTTTTTTGGTAGCAATCCTTTTGTCTTCAATTGATTAATATTGGTAACAATAACTATGAAGACTTGAATTCAATTGTTAGAGATAAAACAATTTGTTTGTTATAATCAAAACGTGAGATGAACCATAGGTCAACAATTTGCCCCTTTCAATCATGACAAACAAGATGATTTGCATGATAGGATTGAACAATTGATATCATATTCATAGATGAATACACATTATAAATTTATCATGTAATTCGTATTCCCCATGTCTTTGACCAAGTTAATAACCATACATTCAAAGTATATAGATGATTTCCCCCTTTTCCCCCTTTTTCATATACTCCAAGTATATTATATCAAATCAAATTCAAATCATGTATTTATGCATAATCATCTAACTCCATTTTCCCCTTTTGGCATAAGCAAAAAGCACAAGACAAAACATGGATTACAAAATAACCATAGCATTAAACATAAAGAAAGAATCGTAGATAGTATCAAAATGATGTCCAAAAAACCAACAGCATAAATAAGCTAGACAAAAGCAATAGTTCAATCAAGTCATAAAGACATAAAGATTTATTCAAAATATAGAAATGTAGCATCAAACGTGATAACTATGGCTCCGGAGGAGGTGGTGGAGGAAAATGGGCATAGAAGTGAGTGTAGAAGACATTATGTTGAGCCTGCATTGCCGTCTGTTGTGCCTGAATGGCATCTTGTTGAGCTTGGATGGCAGTCTGCTGGACTTGCAACTACTAAAGCATTCTACCAAGACCGTCAACTGATGATGTAAGAGAGTCAATGTGGCATTTAGAAGATTGTAGTGAGGTAAATGTGAAGCCTCAGCCCGAAAAGCGAGGAACACTCGAGGCTTTCTAAACATCATGATGAGGGTTCGAAAATTGTGGTATATCATCCTCGTGGACCTGAGGTGGGGTCCAACCCCTTTTGTGTATGCCACTCATTGACCATGTTCTTTTACTATTTTCATCCGCTTAATGGTTCGGATATTGATTGTGTCGGTAGGGCGAAATTTAATAAAAGTCTCATCATTTAACGGAATATCAAAATGTTTGAAAATTTTCATAAGAAGCATTCCATAAGGCAAAGTTTTAACATTACATGTGGAGTGCACAAGTTTCATGAGACCTAATACAATAGTAAAAAAATTTACTTTTCACCCGACAAGAAAGGAATCTAGAACAAAAAGATCAAAAAAGTTCACCTCGTCTCGATGACCCTTTCGAGGAAGAATGACATGTGTAATTATGTTTTGTAAAACTTTACAAGGAAGAGTTAATTGATTTGTACTAAGTTTTGTGATATTTTCAAAATTCTTCCCCGGTGAACCGACAATATGGCTCGGAAGGGTCATACCCTTCAAAAGTGGGATGAGTTTTATGAAGAAAAATTTGAATATTACCTGTCTCAAGTTCGAGAATATCACGAATGAAAGCTTTGTTGATGGTGATGCGAACATTTTTAAGTAAACACGAAATTTCATCCGAACGAGGAGTAAAAACCATATTTTTATAAAATTCTTTCATAAGATGTGGATAGCCATGTTCTTCTAAAGTAGCAATAGACACCCATCCCATGTTTTAAAAATACTCTTTTATATGAAATGTGGGTCCTTCAATAGTAAAATCAACAAAGTCAACATTTTTACCTATTAAAATAGGGAATTTTTCAAAAGGGTTGGTCGGCGCCTCGAGTTCCATGTCGAATTCTTCGTCGGAGGAAGGTGGTGGAGATCGTCGCACAGTGCTCTCAAGTCTCTTGCCCGCTCTTTTTTATCTCGACATTGTAGAAATTTGACGAGGTAGGGAAGAAGTGGATTATGGTTCGAATTTGGGGGAATGTGAGATTTAGTGGATGAAAATTTGAAATTTTTGGAGATAGATGATGTAGAAGTAATGGGTTTTATGAAATTAATAGAGTGAAGGATTGAAGGATTTAGAGTGGGTTTATGGGGAGAATTGAGAGAAAAATGGAAGAGAATGGGTGAAAAAAGGTTCTATTAAGCGATTAAAAGTACATGATATCGCGTTGTAATGGACATCCGGTTGGCAAAGGTAAAACTATCTGTCAAACCGGACAGAGTTTTCGAACGTCTGGTCTCCTTTTTTTGAATTAAATAAAATGTCACATATTTATGTAAAGTATGTATAGAACATAGTATAACTTGGTTGAGTACTTTCGATTCATCAATGATGCCTAAGCCTCATCAAATATGTGAGAATCGATCAAGTGCAAGAGGTTTAGTGAAGATATCGGTCAATTGATTCTTCGTGTACACAAATTCTAATACGATATCTTTCTTTTGTGTGTGATCCCTTAGGAAGTGATGTCTAATTTCAATTTGTTTAGTTCAAGAGTGCAAGATGGAATTTTTAGACAAATTTATGGCTCTAGTGTTATCACACATGATAGGTGTATGATCAAATGATAGGTGATAATCACTAAGAGTTGACTTCATCCATATTTGGTTCGCCGTTTGATAATGCAATGGAATTTTATTTTTTTTGCTAAACCATGACACAAGTGCAAAGCCTAGAAAATGACAAGTTTCCTAGTGCTTTTGCGATCGATTGTGCAACCAGCATCCGAATAGCTAAGAAGATCAATATGAGTGCCCTTTGGATACCAAAGCCCTAGGGTGCCACTAAGATATCTAAAAATTCATTTTACAGCACTAGGATGAGATTCTTTAGGGTTTGATTGAAATCTAGCTTATAAACACACACTAAACATAATATCGGGTCTACTAGCGTTTGAGTAAAGATGAGATCTGATCATACCTAGATATTTTGTGACATCAACGGAAGTACCTTGATTATCCTTATCCAATTTTACGGATGTACTCATGGGAGTGTTCATAGGCTTCAAGTGATGCATTTTAAACCTCTTGAGCATGTCCAATATATACTTATTTTGATTGATGAATATACCATTGCTAGTTTTCTTAATTTGGAGACCAAGTAAGAATTTGAGTTCTCCCATCATACTCATTTCAAATTCCACACTCATGCATTTTGAGAATTCTTCACAAATATGGAAATTAGTTGCACCAAATATAATATCATCAACTTATATTTCAACAATAATCATATCATTCTTTTGAGTTTTGACAAATAGGGTAGTATCGGATTCTCTTATTGAAAAGCCATTTGAAAGTAAAAATTTGCTCAATTACCAAGCCCTAGGAGCTTGTTTTAAACCATAAAGAGTTTTTCTAAGTTTGAAAACATAGTCTGGATACTTGTGATCTTTAAAGCCAGGCGGTTGCTCTACAAAATCTTTTTCTTGAATGAAACCATTTAGAAATACACTTTTGACATCCATTTGATAAAGAGTAAATCCTTTATAACAAGCAAATGCAAGAAGCATGCGAATAGATTCTAATCTAGTAACCAGTGCAAAGGTTTCCTCAAAATCTATACATTCTTCTTGATTGTAACCTTGAGCCACTAATCTTGCCTTATTACGCAAAATAATCCCATTTTCATTTCGTTTATTTCTAAAAATCTATTTTGTACCAATGATAGTTTGACTATCATTTCCGTCACGATCATCATCGTTGCTTTCATCCCATGTTGCTTGAAGTTCATTTTTCTTGATATTTCTCTTTTTGTTTGGGCACTCGGTTCTCTTGTGACCGGGTTTGTCACAATCATAGCAAATAATTTTCTTATTCCTTTCATCACTCTTTTCTTCTTTCTTTTGGAATCTCCGATTATTTCGAAAACTTCTCCATTTTTTGACGAGAAGGACTAGATCATCAAGCTCTTCATCACTCAAATTTTCACTTGTAGTTCCTTCCTCGATTGCCGATTTAAGAGCAATTTGGCGCTTAGGAGGCTCATTTGATTCTTCTTTGCTTTTACTCATTTTCTCCTTAGTCTCGACGTTGTTGAGCTCATAAGTCATCAAGATGCCATAAAGTTTTTCCAAAGGATATGAGTTGATATCTTTGGTAT
>CAIGRT010038477.1:0-23442 GCA_903798405.1 Fraxinus platypoda
TAAACCATTTACAAACACTTCCTAAATATGCTTTATCCGTACTTTCTTATTTATTAATTGAAAATGAAAATCTACGAATTTATGGGATGAACGATAATATTTTTCATTTTATCAAAGACTAGCTTTGGGAGCATATTCATGTTATAGTAGTCTACTAAAATATTTCGCGTAAGTACATTTTATGCTTGTATAATGATCAACTTCTAAAATCGTGAAATAAGTCATCATTTCGCGAATATGAAACTTCAACTATTTTCCATTGTCAAACAATTCCACCTTCGCTTTATTGACAGTCCAATTACAATCTATGAACATCCATATACCATATAAATGACAACGTAACCCATATTTCACATGAACATAAACATTTACAATAGCTCTAAAAACTAAGTTCAATTCAAAATTAATCGTTAAGAGGAAGATTAAAGTTGTCCGAGAATAATGTCAAATGTCACAAAGAAGGGTACATATCAACTTGTACACAAAAAAGAAAGCATCCAAAATGATATTAGCTATAAAAGACACTGTGATATGTAGTCTCACAAATTATATTATTCCAACCATTCCTCAAGTGTAATTTCACACAATTTTGAGAATCCAATAGCAACTCAACTCAAGTAGGAGTCTCGATGCACAATGAAAGTTCAATCATCACTAAAACACGCGCCAATTATTGGCTAATCCATCATCACACACAAAATAGAACACTTCTCGAAAAAGAAGTCTGCATAGAAGTTATAACAATGACTTAAAACTGAACGGTTCCATATTCAGATAAGTGGAGGATACTGGTTGGCCTGCTGACGAACCCTCCTCTTGTATTCCACAACATCCTGCATATGTTTCAAACCGAGTCAGTACATGAATGACAATATCACTCCTAAACTACCTTTCTACTTATTGAACATAGCACTTCTCCTCCACGATTTCCTCACTTAAATTCATGCCTTTTGTCTTATATTCAGTTTGGGTTTTTCGCACATGCACACATGGGAGGGTCAGGCTCGTGTTGAATTTGATAAGTTTGCTATATTGACCCATTTACATGCGACATAAACGGAAGCTATTTCGGCAAAAATCATCCAAGAAAGCTGCTTGTTAAAAGCAGACACTCCTAAAAAAGAAAAACTACATGGTCGGTTTCCACATTAATGAAGACGAACAAGTGATAAATTGATGTTTTTGGTTTATCAGACTTCTAATTATGACAGCAGGAACCAAAATCATAGTACAAATTGCACAGCCAATTCCAACACCCCACCCCAAAAAAACCCACCAGCAAAAAACTAGGAAAAAAAATGAGGAATAAAATCAGCAAGCAGAAAATCAAAGAAAACTAGCTCTACACATCATCTCAACCAATTGGAGAACTACTGGAGGCTCAATGTGATAAACTGATTCTAATAGGATTGTGCCAAAACTCCTGCTAATGTATTCTAATTTCCAAATAATTCAGGTCAGGCTCTATTACCTGAATGAACAAATGATACCCTTCAGTTTGAGCTGGATCAGCAGGGTTTGGCTGATCCAACAGATCCTGAACGCCAACTAAAATTTGCTTCACTGTTATGGCTGGTCGCCACCCCTATTATTTTAAAAAAAACAAGCATAACCATTGGGAGCAATTAATCACAGACAATGTCAATAGTTGCTCAACATGAAAATGGTAGCACAATACAGAGTATACTTACACTATCTTCATTGAGAATTGAGAGGCAAACAGTTCCAGATGGATAAACATTCGGATGAAAGAAACCTTGAGGGAATTTACACTTCGGTGGCTTGCTTGGATAATCTTCACTGAAGTTCATAGTCAATGGGTAATAGCCGCCCTCCCAATCAGTCTGCAGAGGTACACATGATTATAAATAGTTGCTACCAAGATACAACAGCAATCAAGACAGTGGTGAAAGTGAAGAAGCTATACTTTTCCCAATCCATTTAACACTCATATTAAAGCAGACTTTTATTGTACTCGATTCCGAAAATACAACTGCAGTTAAGTGTGTAAACCTCAGATAAACAAATAAGAAAGCATAGGAAAGAACAACAGTTGTTTAAAATTTAAAATTTAATTAAAAGTCTAAAAAGGAAAACGGGCATGACAAGTCCTATTTTCGAGTTGATTGTTAAAACCAAGAAGTCAACAGTTCGGAAAGTTCTAAGTTCAGGATACCCAAAATTTAGTTGTAATGAAAATGAACCGGCCGGCTCGGTTCGTCCGTTTTCATAAAAAATTGCACACCTTCATGCCATATTTATCAAATTGGTAAGTGTTAATATGTGCACAAAACAGTATATTATTTCTCTTTAACTTGATTACATAATTTCAGTTGTAAAATTGTATCTACCTTAATGAAACCTGCTCAAAAAAGGAAATTGAACTTTTAATGTTACCAGAGAGAGAGAGAGAGAGAGAGAGAGAGAGAGGGAGGGAGGGAGGGAGGGAGGAATTAAGAATTTGGTGAAGAAAATGTAGAGAGAAACGAGAGTCATTTCAACAGTACTGAATACACAGAAAAATCATCTACGTTATTAAGAGAGAGAGAGAGAGAGGGAGGAATTAAGAATTTGGTGAAGAAAATGTAGAGAGAAACGAGAGTCATTTCAACAGTACTGAATACACAGAAAAATCATCTACGTTATTCAGAAATACTATTCCTATTAATACTGATAAGTGATAGGAAAATTTTAGCGAGAGAGAATGAAAAATAATGCTCTTTCCAGTTTCATACAATACAAGAGCAATACAAATACAATTTTCTTTCAGTTCATCTATATAAATACAAACATTAAACCTACAAGTTTCCTTTCCATTCATCAATACAAAACAATACAACATCAGCTGCCTATTTTTTGCTCAATTGTAGGGAATTCCATCGATTGTCTTGGGTTCTATCAATTGGTAAGGGACCTGGGTAAATAACTGAGGAAAATGGGAGAACAATTGGGATTGGGAATTATGAAGGAACGTACGAATGGGGTTCGTAGTGGCTTGCATAGAGAATCACATCAATGAAAGGAGATATACAAAAATTGAATATCAAAGAAAAGAAGATGGCGCCAGTTTTGGAAAGGCTTTTGACGGTTGAGCATTGAAATGTCCCTGCCTAAATTTGGGAATGGAGTTCATCGCCTACCTGATCCGATTGGAAAAGAGAAGGAGCCAGAACAGAGTAATCATCCTATTCACTCAGCTCACTCCAGTGATCAATTAAGCAACACAAAAGGAAGTCATAACGCAAATTCTCTATGGGAGTTGCGGCACCGGCGATTACCGATTGGAAATGGCAGTGTTCACTGGCAATATTCCAGACAATTGGGTTTTCCAAGCTGGACAACATTTTTACAATAAATCAAAAGAGTAACTATGTTTGCAACAACAGCTTGTTTCCAATTTACTTAATCTTACTTCTTTTGGAAGAAATCATTTTTTGTAACTTGAAAGATATGAGATCAGTGGCTTACAGATGGATGATCGGATCATATAAAAACTAATAACTGACTGGATTCAAAGAAGCTCAAAATAAAAAAGCTGAACACGACCATTCCTTTCTTATTCATCAGATCTGTCTAAATCATCTGCAAACTTTGGTGCAATCTCACATGTCCGACATGTGTCTAACGTTGAGGATGTAAGTTCAACATACATCAAATTGGGCACTCTAGCCAAGATAGAATGTTCATCATCTGTATCACATGAGGGATCTTGGTAATAGTATGTTCAAAAGAGAAGAAAGTAAAAATAGGAGGGAAATATTTAATTGTTTCGGAATGCATACGATATCAAGGAGAAATGGCAGGAATTCTCAACAGTTCATTTTCCATTTCAGAATCAAGTCAAGCAACATCCTATTTACTAGAAACAAAAAGCTATCCGCTATCTGAATATGAAATATGGCTATCTAGGTGACACGTTCTGAATTAAACTAGGTTGGACCAAAACCAACCTCTTAACATTCCAGTCGCACGTTTATCATGAAATCATACAACTATCAGCAGTAAAATAGAATTACATGAAACTTAAAAACGATTCAGTATCTAACCTACAAACAGATCTCCTAGTGCTCCACCAATGAAAAGCAAGAAAGTTTCCATAAAGCCATAAAAAGGGGCAAAAGCATCTCTTACGGATTCCATTAAAAGGCTATACAACATTAATTGCAAAATAGCCTGAGCATCTTTAAACAATTCGCACAAAATTAAAAAGGATTCCTTATTACAAAAAAACCTAAAATTCTCCAAAAGTTTACTTGGTCAAACAGCTCAGCTCATCACAAGCATAGTTTTTCAAATTAAAAGTGAAAAAGAGAAATAATATCTTTGAAATACTCACTCCCGGTTTACCAGGGATTGTGCAGTGCCACACCATCAAATTCACTGTGCAATCAGGAAGTGTCTCCGGCTTAGCCACAAAACCCTGCGCCAAAAAAAACATCAACCTAATAATACACGAATCAAAGATTATTAAGAAATAAATTTCTCGTACATGAGGGTGATTTTTGCGCCAGGCTTTGCGTTCCTCCGCCAGTCGTCCACGCGCAATACCACCAGACATTCTTCTCCAAAAAAATTCTCCCTACTACAATTTTTCGGAGATATACTCAAATTCCAACAACCTTTAAAAGTGCGGCTGACTTTTAAAAGGATAGTTTTATTTGTTTATCTATCAAGTGCATCACGCTGATGCCGTGAACGGACGGTTGAGATTGTATAGCGATGCCGTGATGATTTGCTCAAAGCATCGGATTGTTCGCAAGAGAAGTTTTGCGGCTGCTTTGAGACCAACGTTTATTATATCATTAGTTATTGAAATTTCCGCCCAACATCCTGGTTGATTTTATTTTGAGCTGCGCTACAGTAACAGCCTTTTTTACAATTTTTTTGACAATTCACTCACATGAATCCACGATTTTGCGGGCCCCACCCCATGTGAGTGGGCTGTCAAAAAAGGCTGTACAACCTGCTTAGTTCTTTTATTTTTCACAAAAATTAAAAATTTTTATTTAATATTATTAAAAAAACAATTTATGCAAAAAATAAAATTTTTTTTATTTACCCTTATTTAATTATCAACAACTAATGATAATTTGTAAATTGTGCGCTCTTGTCCACGTTTCCATGAATAAGTGGGAAATGTGTGTATGTATTTGGTCAATTCCAAAAAAAGTAAATTAAAATCTGTACAATTTTAATTTCAATTTAGATTCATCAAAAAGTAAAAATAATTTTAAAATTATATATATAGGACTCGCGAAAGTCAAAGAGCATCAACCCACTTGCACCCAATTTTTTTAATTTTCGTTGGATCAGAATTTCAATTTAGATTCATCAAAATGTAAAATTAATTTTAAAAATGTTAATTTACACTCAATTTTACATCAAGCTTGAAGATGATTCTACCCAATCAATTTTACTCTGCTTGATTGAAATTTAATTCAAAGGAAAGAAATCGTGGAGCTTAAATATCTCACTCCCCATGATTTTTAAAGAATTACGTGGTACGATTAGATCAAATGAGCCCTTGTTATGCCACTTGTGTACCTTAAGGTTATGTTGTATACCAATTAATCCTCTAACTGCAAATGCTATATAGAAATTGGGTTCAGTTTCATGTGAAACATTATTGATTAGACAACAATATTTTTTGGTTAAATAACCGAATTGAACACAAATCAACTAGTTCTAGTCCGGTTGAGTTCTAACCTTTAACATGGAACAATATGGTTCTAAGTACGAAATTCTCGTATAGTATTGGTTCGGATCGATGTTTGAAAAACTCGAACTAGATTGAATTGTGCCCACACCTCATTTTGACAGCAAATCTGGTCTGAGGAGAGAACTAAGCTTCGCTACAGTTGATGCAGCAAAGTCTATGGGGATATTTGTTATTTAAATAGGAGGGAATATTTGTTATTTCACATCTTTTTATTGAGAAATTAAATGAAAATTGATAAAAATGTTGATTTGTGCAATCAAATGTGTAATTAAGGATGAAAATGTCAAAAAAAATGAAAGTTATGGACATTTTTCACAATTATAGCGAAATATATGGACATTATGTGTTAATTACCCTTTTAATAATTTATTTGTGATTCATTTGCACATTTTAAAAAAAATGGGACTATGATGATAATTATTTCTTTCTTTTTCTTTTTGTTTTATTTAAACAGAATTGTATATTCGTCATTTCATAGCTTCTAATTAAGAAAATTGATGAAAATGCCATTTTGCGTAATAAAAGATGAAAATAAAAATAACAAAAGGCAAATATTAAAGATAAAGATATTTTCCACAATAATGGTAAAATGTAATGACATTGTGTGCTAAATACCAATTTAAAAATTATAAGCGTGAGTCCTAAAATTCCGCATTAATTTCGGTAGCGATTCACGTCAGCAAATCACAAGAAGACAAAAAACAATAATTACTCTTTCAAAATCTTGCTTAAAGTCAAGAGATTATGGTCTCCCACATGCAAAATCATATGCGAATGATCAATGGATTCGTTTAATTAGGTAGAGGTACATTTCTGAATTTTCGCATAATTTACCTCAAAATTACAAGGCAGATTGTGATTGGATCTGCTCGAAATCACAAGTTTGGAGCACAGAATCGATCACTAACCTCTGTTCTGCAAAAAATTACATAAAATTTTCTTAGTGGGTTTTGAAATTTGATTCAGGAGATCCATTCTATGAATCCCTTGTGGTATCGTCCATTATCTCCTTTATATTTGTAATCATCTTCAACACTTGCCACATAGTTGGCCTTTGCTCAGGCGAAGTCAAGCTACAAATGCTAGCCAGCTCGACCAGCATTCTGAGTCGAGTGTCGTCTTCGGTATCATCTTCTCTCATTGCTCTAACCCAATCTGGCATATCGGGAGGAGCGAGGAACGGATGCTGGGCTGGTGGCTTTCCAGTCAAAAGTTCTAGTAAGAGGATGCCAAAAGCATAAACATCAGACTTGGCGGTGGCTCGACTTGAAAATTTGCGAATTTCAGGGGCCTTATAGCCTGCAGAATCAGGATTATCGTCTGAGGATGTGTCTGCAAGAGTGGCGAGGCAATAGTCTGTGATGCAGGCCTCAAAATCGGATCCCAATAAAACATTGGTCGATTTGAGATTTCCGTGAACGAACTTCGATGCTTGGTGGATGTAGGCTAGTCCCTGAGCTACATCTTCTGCTATCTTCAAACAGGACGTCCAATGAAGAGGCTTTGCACGCTTTGATCTTGAACCTAAAAGGCACATTTTAAAGGAGGTATTAGAAATAAAATACAGAATTGATCTTGTTATGACACCAAGAGATGTTGAAAACTTGAGTTCAATATTCATTCAAAGAACTTGAGAAATGAATCTACACGATCACAACATTTTAGTTTCCTACACAACAATGCACTAACACTGCATATCCATATGATTTTCCAAGTACATTCAATAACTCGTTTCAAACAATTGACATATCTCCTGAAACTTGACGTGAAAAGCATCAAAATGTTGGCAAGAAACTTGGTTTTCACTCTACAAATACGACATTGGATCAAATTTTGTTTTCTTCGTAAAATTCCGAGTTCCTTTCATAATGTATAGCAAGGAGAGAGATGGTGAGAGGAGAAGGGAAATGTGAAAGCAAAGTAAGAAATTGCAATTCCAGTGGCAGAAGTTGAGACGATTTATTGGACCAGAAGGTATATTTGGCATCTCGAGATTTTAAGGAAATTGCTATAGCACAGTTGAAATTTGCTCTAACAAAATTGTAAACCATTATCAGAACTTATATCATTCCAAAAGGGAATTTCCCAAAAGAAAACATCACTGTGCACTAGGTTTAAGACGACAACTCTGGTGCTAATTTTTAAAGTGTTACAATTGCGACTCTCAGCATGATTGTCAAATTACAGAGCGAGAAATTTGTTCTCCACAATATTATGTTCAGGACAAAAAGTAGCGCTAACAGCTAATTGCTATCACTACAAAATATGATTATCGAGTCAAACCAAAAGAAGTTCTTTCAGACGGTATTCTGTTAAAAAAAATAGGAGATGTCATGAATGTGAAAGAATATATCAAATAATCAGGATCTGAATAGCAAATTTAGATCCTATGCTACTAGTTACTCCCAAATTTAGCTGGCATCAAACATTATAAAAAGATTCTTTTTCTTTGTTTACTAGAGTTCCCCTACTCTTTTCTTTAGTCTCCTTTGGCGCATCTGGAGACTAGAAATACTTTCTGATACAACATGTCAAAAGTGAATTTGTGACATCCAACTAAGCCCCTGTTTGATGTACATTTTCACAAAAATTCATTCTTTCAAAATGCATTTTCAATCACACGTTCTTCAATAAAATAATATTACACGCAAATTCAAAAATTATCCTTATTTTTTAACCACATATTTTCCGTCACATCACATTATAAAATGCATTTTCTTTTCCATAATGTGCATCAAACACCCCATAAATAATAAGTTAAAATATCTGCTGCAATTAGTATTATATACATAGAAAGAAGAGAAGGTAGGCAGCCCATGGGAGCAGTAATGAAAAAAGTAAATTCGTTTTTCTTTTGATCTAACCAAAAAGAATTATGAAAAATTTAAAAGCTGTTTGGGCTCGTGGCCCGTGGCCCAGGCCACAATAGCCTGCATTTTTCATAGATGTCTGTGCTGGGCCTCATCTCAATGACAGATCAGTCCAGCCTGCCACTATCTAGGAAACCCGATCCGGCCCAGTTTACACCTATGCAGATATTGCAACGACTCCCACCTTAGATGTGGGTTTTGTATTCTATATACTATTCCTACTTGTGTCATATGACTGATGCAATGCTGACTCAATTTATTCAATGATCAATATGGTGGGCACCTAAATTAACAAGTATAATGACATATCACCTTTAGACCCTACTAAAGCAACGCAAGCTACTCTCATGGTGTCAAACAATACCATATCAATTTGACTGTCCCAACACCACCACCATTTTCGGTATTAGCCAGTGGAACCCATCTTCCAATCACAGCAAGAAAAGTCTTTACAAGACTAATTGAACCACTAGAATACAGCAGCTCCATACACATCCAGAAAAAAACAAGTTCTTTAGGCTAACCTCACCATAATCCATCTCAATTCCACTGGTCCACCACTATCCATCTAACTCCCACGAGAGCGTGAAAGGAAAAATACCCTACTCAAAAATTCTTGAATAAGATGTAAGGAATTGAGCTACCTCTCCTATCTGAGTTCAAAAGCTCAAACGAAGAGTTTGATTAAGTTTGTGTTCTACTTTTAGAATACTTCTCTTAACAATGCTACCTAATCTAAGCTCAATAAGTCGAATTTGAGAAATAAACTAGTAAAATCAAATTTGCAATTTGTGATAAAAGCGAAGAGTTAGAGAGGTCACCGTGAATGAGATTGAAGAGGCTGCCATTAGGCTGATAATCGAAAATGATCAACCTTTCTTGTTTAGCCTGAAAGTAAGCTCTAATAGGAACCAAATTGGGATGCCTCAATACACCAACAGCCTCCATCTGCTGCTCAAATGCTTCAGCACTTGTAATGGCAGTCTTACATGCATCCAATCTCTTGACAGAGACTAACAAATTAGTGCCCATTGCGGCTTTATATGTTGTCCCAATTGTACCCCTCCCAAGCAATTCGGCTGATGCCCTCATTAATTGTTCCAAAGTGTATGATTCTTCTTCCCCAGAACAAAATATTAAGCTCCCATTTTTCGCTATTCGTGGTTTCTCTGGACTTTTTATCTTCTTTATTTCACTTTCGGCATTTGCACTTTCATCTTGAAGTGAAAAAGTTGTGTCTCTTTGACCTTTATTGTTTGTAGTCGCATCAGCATAATATTCTTCTTCTTTTGCTTCGGTTTCTTCTCTCTCTTCTTTCCGCTTTTTGATTACAGCAAAGAGGCACAAAACTGCTGCTGTTAGGATCAAAGCTCCAGTAACAAAGCCTAAGACTACTCCAACTTTCTTGTGATGCTTCATTTGAGACGAAGGCGAAAGGGCAGTTAATCCTTGCTGTGACTGAGCATTCTGCAGTAGCGGTGCAGGCGGTGAAGCTGCGGCGGCGCCACCACCTGAAGTCACGTTAAAGAATGGCGAAGGGGGACATGGTTTGTTGATATTCTCGCCGCAGAGATTGGGATTTTCTGAAAATGAATGTATCTTGAACTTTTTGAGAGTAGGGGTAACAGGTATAGGACCGGTAAGGTTATTGTTCGATACGTTTAAGACCTTTAACGTAGTTTGATTTAGTGGAGGAATGGACCCATAAAATCGGTTGGAATCAAGGCGGAGATAACTCAACCGGTCCAAAACCGTCAGGGTTTCCGGCAGCAAACCGGTAAAATTGTTGTGAGACAAATCAATAATCAAAAGCAGGTGATGGGACAAAAGGGAGAGAGGAAATGTTCCTGAAAAATAGTTATTATCAAGAAACAAACTTTCCAGGTTGGTTAATGAGGAAAAATCCGGTAGGGGGCCAGTGAGCGAGTTGTTTTTCAGACTCAGAACTCGGAGCTGGTCGAGACGAGTGAGGGTAGCGGCGGGGAATGTGCCTCGGAGGCCAAAACCCTGCACAGTGTAACGCACCACACGACCTTGAGCACATTTGACGCCTTGCCATGTACAGTAATCAAATCGTTCGTTAATAGTGTAGAGAAGCTTATTATCAAGGTCAGCTTTGGACTTGAAAGAGAGGAGGGAAACTGCATCAGGTGAAGGGGAAGCAAGTACGTTAAGATCAGTGCCATCGCCACCGCTTCCGGTGGCGCTGGTTCGTCCAAGAATCAAAACTAGTAAGAAAAAACGAAAGAATTGCACCATTTTTGTTAAAATAAGAGGAAGTGGCAGCAATTGGGGCTTGTTTTTGTTCTTCTCAATTGTTTCATTCGAAGGAAAATGGGTCGTTTTCGGCGGAGGCACCGGCGGACGATAGGGGTGGGGTTATGGGGCGAAGAAATGCGAAGCAGCTGGCAGAGAACAGGGTCACTTGTCACGTGAAAGAGAGGAAATTTTTTTTGGGGAAATCACTGATTTTTCGTTTATGTTTTTATTTTTGAATTGGTGTGTTCTACTTCTTCATCTACTGGTTCGTGAGGTGTACGTACTTACATTTTGCATACCCTAACGTGATAATTGTTTTCTGTCGCTTTTATGTTTTCATATTTATTTTAATTTTTCTTTAGCGGTATTTTAAACATACCATAAAGTTTAGGGGCTTTAATTAATTTTACTAATCTGTCGGTTTTGTCAATGGTGCTTTCAATGTGGTACCTTAACTTGAAGCAAGTAATAATACTGACGTAAACATCAAACTTTATCAATTAGTATCGAAGTTTTTCGAAAAATTTGATTTAGTAATCTCATCAACAAATTCTTCCACAAGAAGTACTATCAAACGGAACACTAAATCGATTAGAAAAATAATTTGCAAAATATAATATTTCATATACTAGAGAAGAACAAATTGAAAATAAAACTGTAGTAATATATTAATCAATGAAGGGAAAAGGAATTTGCAAATTGATGCATGTGTATTATACAATGTCTCTAAAACAGATTCGCCCCTCACCGTAGATGTTTGAAGTTTTGTTCGAGTGTCTGTCTCCAGGATACAACGGAAAACCAGACTTTGGACATAAACATGGAATTTTTTTAGAGAGAAAATCGGAAAATGGAAACTGTGTACAGAATTAAAAGGGAACCAGACTTTGGACATGAGGAAATGGAAACTCCGTGCAGAAGTAGAAAAAAAATTCGTATCGTATGTAAAGAAGTAAAGAATTGAGGAAAAATTGACTACATAAATAGACTGTAATGGAGAATTAATAGGCCAAGAGTTATATCTATTAACTTGGCTATTAATATTTCCATTAGCACATACATAACCGATTTTGGTATATTCGATCCAACATTCGTGTGCGTAGGTCACGTCCGTACACAAATTCAAGTCATAATTACATCATTTCAAAATGTAATCATATGCAAAGTAGTCTTTACATTTGTAAACTTCTTATGTGGGACAAACTTTAAAAATGTTTTCCCTCCAACACATTAACATCTTCCAATTTATCATTTTGAGATTCAATTTCTCATTCACCCGAGCATAATTTTTGACAAGTAAATATATAATTTCGATGTTTTCACAGAGAAAAACACAAATCAACTCTGATCTCCAAAAATGAACGAACAAGTCCCACTTAAAATTATGCCAAAAGTAGTCCACTAAATTATTTTTACCAACAATCCCCGCATGTTCGATAATGTGACAATGGAGGGTCACTTAACTCGGATGTAACTATAATTCTTTCTTGCTACGTTTTGAGCAAAATGGTGGGACTCAGTCTAAGGCTTTTTGTATTTTTTTTTCAAGTTTCTTTTCTCGTTATACACTTTAAAGTCTTCAACGGTGCTTTATTTTAATTGGCTAGCAATTCTGTTAACTAAGGAATAAAACTCAAAAGGATCGCTTTGAGTCAAAACAGTGTAAAGGAAATATTTGAACAAACATCAAAAAGCATTAATGAATTAGAATTTTGCCCTTTTTTATCATTGTCCTTGGGTCGATTGTTGTTAACTTGGAGAATGAAACAGGATTATTGTTTTTAGAGTTTTGACATTCGAAATAACAGGGACAGAAAATGCTGCTCACTTTTGACACCTAGAAGTATACAAATATATAGTATTTGAATTAAAATTCTATTAAATTTTAAGTTACTGTCAATAATTTATTTTAATAATGTATTTTATTGGATTCACAACGTTTTTTTACCACATTTCATCAAATATTATTAAAATTTGCCCAAAAAAAAAAAAATCTGATTTTAATCTACACCAAACAATGGCATAATTTCAAAAAAAAAAAAAAAAAAAAAGATCTAAGAATATGAGAGAATGAAGGAAGAAAACTATAATTTTACACCGTTCCTTAGTTTTATATTCCATTCGCCCCATTTATATATGCTGATTTTATTTTTCAAACGGATTAAAATATCTTATTTAATATTATTGAAAAATCAATTTTTGTAAAAAACTTTTCAAGTTTACCCTTATTTAATTATCAACAATTATTAGTAAATTATTGTTGGAAGTAACAAATAAATAAGAGTATATTAGTAAATGAACCAAAAAAAACATTGTTCGGGCGAAGTAAGCTTTATATGAGAGTGCGCTTTTGGATTTGGGTCAGGAGTAAGATCGCGAGAAGTGACACTGAATAATTATTTAGCTCAATTATCACAGAATAATCAAACTTGAATCCAACGTGGGACCAAACATAATCAAAATCTGTCGTAATCTTTTCTTAAATGTCTCTTGAGATCCTGGAATCATTTGGTATTTGAAGGAAAAGCCGAAAATTGAGGCATAGTTTTTTTTCTAAAGCTGCCCAATATTTTGAAATTTTGTGAACGCCAAATCCTACTTTACATCTTTTCTCTCTACTTTAAACTATAAAGTCAAGTAAAAACTAAAAAGTAAAGGATTACCTTCAGTGCGTGGCATCTTCTGTACCGCGGGCCTGCTGCTGTTCATCATCTTGGCTTACATTGGAGGCTCAATTGACCAACTCCAGCCTTTTTTAGTTTTGGACTCTCCCGCGCTACAATCCACATCGATATATTATTGAATTTTTCCTGGTTGTTACTGTGTTGACGTCTCTGTCCAAGAAACATATCTCAATTTCCACGTTGGAAACATTTTGCTTGTTAGTAGGGGTGGACAAAATCTGACCGAACTCTTCAAAACTGTCCAAACTGAACCAACCAAACTGGTTTGGATAGATTTTTTTGTTGTTTTTAAGTGGGTTCGATTTTTTGGCTGTGTAGGCTGGTTGAGTTGGGTAGGGTTATGGGTTAATCCATAAAAATCGAATAAACTCGTCCAATCCGACCCGCCTACTTAAAAAAAAATAAAAATAAATAAAATGCAATATGTTCTTTGTAGGATTGGCTAATGAAGATTGAATAAGATAATATATAATTTTATTTATTTATTTACTATTTAATCTTGTCTATTCGAATTTAGTATAATAAAAATTGGATGACTTTAATTTTTGTTGACAAGTCGTCCCAAACAGACCAACACAACCCAACCCAACCTAACCCGACCGATACTTGATTGGGTTGGGTTGGGTTTCAACCTTAAATTTAGTATAATAGAAAATTGGATAACTTTAATCTTTGTTGACTGGTTGTTCCAAACCGACCAATCCAACTCAAACCGATTGATACTTGATTGGGTTGGATTTCAACCTTTACAAGGGTTGAGTTGAATTAAATTTTGATCAAACCGATCATGTTGAGTTTGATTTGAGTTGAGGCAAAAATCGACCCGATTCAACCGAATTCAACCCATGCCCACCCCTACTTCTTAGAGTTGTAAATAGTCGTGTTTAACACCGAGGAATTTTTCAAGTAGAAAATACAATTGTTTTAGAAAGTACATGAGATATTTATTAGTCTTTTATTTTTAGTAATTAGTAGACATGACAGGGGATGGTCTTCATTCAAGTCTACGAACAAATATTTGTAATGTACATAATTTGGGCAGTACAGAGTTAACTCTAGCATTGTCGAATATCTTACTCGATAGCCTTTTTTGCAACATAATTTGGGGTGATTTTGTGCGAAGACGAGTAATTTGAAATAGGGTTTATAGCCAATTTGNAGTACAGAGTTAACTCTAGCATTGTCGAATATCTTACTCGATAGCCTTTTTTGCAACATAATTTGGGGTGATTTTGTGCGAAGACGAGTAATTTGAAATAGGGTTTATAGCCAATTTGATGACAAGAAATTCGTGATCGAACAATATTTTGGCATTGTCTAGAATATGTGGTGCTGAAAATTATTGAAAATAATCACTAGTTAGCGAGTCTATCACGTCACGACGTTGAAAATCTCAAAAAATTGCAAAGTAATCACTGATTAGCAAGCCTAGCTACCACCCGATGTGTGAATGATGATCAACTTCAACTCTACTATTATGAAGTAATTGAACTGATATTTTTGTCTCTTTTTAATAGAGAGTTTGTTCACCAATTATTTTTTTTTGACATATGAAAAACGAAGCAGGTAATTTGTCTCTCTCTACTTATAATTATAAAATAAGTAAAAGCGACTTTTGGCTTGTAATTAGTTAATGAGTCGCTGCAACCGTACCCAATACCTTACTTCCACCTGCTTCCCTTCAACCACCCCCTCAAATAAGAGAATATTTTTATTTATTAGTTGAGTATTAAATAAAAAAGTAAAACACAATGGCCAATCAAATGTGGTATCGACGAGTCAAATCAGTTTGAAAATCAGAGGAGTCCAAATTTTTAAATATTGGTGGGAATGTAACGTCGTGTTCATGTTAGCCAGGTATTAGGGCATAAGCATCTTTAAAAATCACGCCATTTTCTTCAAATTCTCAGGAAAAGTTGTGAAAAATAATCTCTTTTTCTCTCTCTCTAAAATCATGAAGAACAATCTTAGCAACAGCACTAAACTGATTCTTCTTCATCCCTACATTCAAAAACAAGGAGGGTCCAACCGTCTATGGCTTCTGGCTTTGGTTTCATTTCTAACTTTGGCTTTCCTTCTTACACTGATTTACACTAGAGAATCCATCACCACCACCGCTGTCGTCGGCGGCGTCGCCACCTCGACCACAACCGGAGCACACAATCCTCCACTTTCGAAGGCTGTGGTAAGAGCTCTAGTCCACTACGCTTCCAACTCAAACAACACTGAACATATGTCGTACACGGATATTAAACAAATCTCCGATGTTCTCCGGCAATGCTCACATCCCTGTAATTTCCTGGTTTTCGGCTTAACCCCCGAAACTCTTCTGTGGAGAGCCTTGAACCCTAATGGCAGAACTGTTTTCATCGATGAAAATCGGTACTACGCTGCATACATCGAGGAAAAATACCCAGAAATTGAAGCCTACGACGTGCAGTACTCGACCAAAATAAGCGAAATGAAAGAGCTAATTTCATCGGTTAAAGAACAAGTCCAGAATGAATGCAAGCCAGTGCAAAATCTTTTGTTTTCAGAATGCAAGCTGGGTTTGAATGATCTTCCGAACCAGTTGTATGAGGTAGATTGGAATATCATATTGGTGGACGGTCCACGTGGGTACTGGCCGGAAGCGCCTGGTCGGATGGCGGCGATTTTCACAGCCGGCGTACTTGCCCGAAGCAAAAAGGCTGGAGCCAATCCCAAAACACATATTTTTGTGCATGATTTCAATATGAAGGTGGATCGAGTTACAAGTGATGAATTTTTGTGCAAAGAAAATTTGGTGAAATCTAAAGATATGCTAGGGCATTTTATCCTGGAAAGAATGGATAGTAGCAGTACTCAGTTCTGTCGCAGCCATTCATCAGCTCAATGAACTCTGTGATCATGGAATAATCTTTTAGTCCCTGCTGAAATTGGATAAATTAATTGTCAATGGTCAAAATTTTGACCTTTTTCTTCTTGAGTTGGGTTGTGTAAAAATAATTTTTTTGGCATATCTACACTGTAATTTCTTTGATGAAAAGCAATTGTTTGTCTGTAGTCAATGTCTACAATTCTTTCCTCGAATATATTTCGTCATTCAAATGTATCCAATTGCGCGGAGTATTAAAATTAACATGTTATGAGCTAATTTACTGGATCATACTTATTGATCAGTCCTACATCATCTAAGAATACTTCGATTATGATTACACGCTCATAATCATCGTAAGTCTACGTAAATAATGTTTATTCTATCAATTATATTCTTTTTCAAACCTTTTCCCTCTTGCTTGATACCTCTTCGCATTGCCATATCTTATTATCTTCGTGATCCTTTCTTTATTCGTAACTTTCAACTCTTGATATGTATTTGAAAAGTCGTGAGATTTTAATTCTAGTATTAAATCTACGAGCTTCAAACGTTTAGGGGTTGGAGGAGAGTAGAAAGGGTAGAAAAATGGGGTACAAGAGAAACGCAAGCATGGGGGGTGCGGGCACGGGATGAAAGTAACGTGGGATGGGGAGGAAGGGGACACGCGAGGTGAGGGTAAGACCTAAAGAAAGAAGATATATACTAATAGATTTTATGGAATATTTGTGTTATATGTACATAATAATTTACATACACATGCTGGTGATATATGATTAGGTCAGAATTTCTTCAATTAAAAAAAAAATTTCACTCTCTTTTTGGCATATCATCTGTATATAAATCATTATGTAACTCAATTACATACAAGTAGCATTATGCTTCATCTGACCACCACATTATAATCACATTATATTTCTCTATCCAATAGTTCCATGGGGTGGACAGCACATTATAATCACACCACAATTAAATTTATTTTCAATAAATACATCACAACAAACAAATTTACAATTATACTTCTGATCCAATAAAAATTTAAAAAATACAGTATTGTGAAGTACCCATCAAACTCCATACCCTAAATATCTATACATACACATATATATACACACAGGCACACTTACTTTGGAGCAAAGGAATGGTATGAATCTGATATTATATTTTTCCCATTTCCTCACTTATTTTTCTTTCTAAATTTTAGGGTTTTTTTAATGGGACCTTATAATTTATTCTTGTCTTCTCGATAAAGTAGGAGGAAATTCACAGCTCAACTTGTAGAAAACAATTTAGAAAATAATAAAATTACATATACAATTCACTTTTTTCGAAACCTATTTTTAAATATTGAAAATAAGATTGCATTTTCTTATGACCATTTAATATTTAAAATAGTCCATTAACTATCATCATTTCATGTGATAAGTTATGAGATGAAAAGTCATTATTTTTCATAATCCAGTTTTTTGAAGCTTTTTTCTTTGGTGCATGTATATTATTTATTGGATAAGTCATTATTCTTTCGCAATTAATTAATTATAGTTATTGTTTAGAAACTTTTTTCTTTGAGCATAAGAGATTTTTGTACAATTATATACTGTTGCATAATTGATGAGATTCTTTTTTTTTTTTTTTTTTTTTTGTTTTTTCGTTTTTTTTTTTTTTTTTTTTTTTTTTTTTTTTTCCGGAACGTCTTAATATCTTCCAGGGAGGTAAATTGATATGATTTAAGCTAACTAGAAGCTCCATTTATTTGTATGGATCTTTATAAAAAAAAATTCTGTTCTGATATTTTAAATAGACTTTTATATTGTCAATGCTGTGAATGAAAATTAATTCGATCAATTTCATCATTGAAAGATATTTTTTTAATCGTTTTTCCTTAATGGAATCAAATTTGATTTCAACAAGAGATATTTAATTTCTTTAATGGCCAAATTTAATTGAAAGATGAAGTGTTGAGGGCATGGCGGGGCGAGGAAATAAAGTTTTAAAAATTTGGAATTGTGGATGCACATATAAAAAATTTGGGTAAAATCTGAAAAAATAAAAACTAAGGACCGCAACCACAATTATTTTCCGTCGTAAAAGAACACGAAAATTGTTAACGGAAAAGCTATGGCACGACTATTGTAGAAAAAGAGAGAAAAAATTAAGTTTATGATTGTGGTAGAACAATAATAGTTTTATGTGATAATATTTTAAAATCTCATTTATGTAATTTTACTTAAGGCTATTTAAGTGAACTAGTTAGAGTTGAACATGCAATGCACGTTATTTTAAAATATCTTATAAGTGTTGTAAAAGTAATATTTGATACCAATTTGTTGGGAGGATTTGATGAATCCCAAAAGAATTAAAGAAAATAAAATTTAGGACAAAAATTTAAGAGAAGAAAATCATACTCTCAAAACACAACTTCTATAATTCAATTTTTTTATATGATGAAATACTACAAATGAGCAACTTTTTTATAATACATTTGGTACATAAGAATTAATTATTAATTCATGAATTTAAACACTCATTAAAATTCCTAGATACATTAATAGAAATAAATTTATGGTGTGTTTGATGGATATTATTAAAGAAAGATTGTATTTTAAATAGTGATACGATGGGAAATATGTGGTTAAAAAGTAAGAAAAAAATAATTGATGTGATGGAAAATATTATTTTATTGAAAAATGTGTGGTTGAAAATGAGTTTTTAAAAAATGTATTTGAAAAAAATGTGTGTCAAACAGGGACGTATAATAACTCTAGATTCATGTAAATCAAAATTTATTAAATCAAGATTTATTGAGTCTAAATTAATGTGAATATTAGTTAATTGAGAATTAATAATACGAAATTCATATATGATAAGGATTTTATTTATTACATAGTAAAAAAAAATGAAAAGGTAAGGTATTATTAAAATAACTAAATGTAGTGGGCTAAAATCGTCCAAAAATGATTCTCACTTGATATGATATTTAATATATTATAAATACAAAATACTTAAAATTATAGTGTAACTAATAATATTTGTAGTGGTAATACGTGGCAATACATTTTCGGTCGAGCATCAAGAATTACAAGAATGTGCACGACTACACGAAACATATTCGTAATTATGCATTTTTTCAATTTTTAATATTATTCTTAATATTCTAAACTAATAAATAAATAAATATATTGCACTCTTTAAACTTCATACATATTCTTCAATTTATTTATTTATTTTTTAAAAGAAAGGCTTAAAATTATAAGTACTACAATTACTTGAATTTATACATATTTTTCAATTTTTTTAAAAAAATTTAATACTCAAAATAATAAGTACTAATTCCTACAATTAGATTAGACATGAACATCGATTTAAAATTATTCTAAATATTGTTTAACTCTTTATAGGATTCAAATTCAAACTCTTCTTCGTCCAAGTTATTTTCCATATCATCCAATGTAAAGTCATCTTCATCGAGCAATTTGATTTTATTTCATCATAACTACCTAACTTTTTACTTAGTGTCACCAGACCACCCAATTTCAGATAACGTTTCATCATGACCACCCATTTCATATAACGTTTCACCATTGCCATCTAATTTCTTTTCATAATTTTTATTAATTTTAAAAGGGGTAAAATGGTAACTTTACATTATATATAAAAAATAATTTTAGAAAGCAAAATAAAATAAAAACTTAATTAAAACGAACGCTACTTAAAAAAAATAAAACAAAATAAAAACTTATTTTTAAAAAAAATTACTTAGAAAAATAAAATAAAATAAAAACTTATTTAAAAATAACGTTCCTTAAAAAATAAAAAATAAAATAACTTATTTAAAAAAAAAACGTTTTTAAAATAAAAAAAAACTTTTATTTTTGTTTTTTTTAAAAATTATTATATATATATATATATAATCCAAAGTTACCGTTTTACCCCTTTTAAAATTAGTGAAAATAGTAAAAAGAAATTGTGTAACAATGATGAAATGTTATATGAAATTTGGTGGTCATTATGAAACGTTATATGAAATTTGATGACCATGGTGAAATATAATCAAATTGGATGACTATAGTGACATTAAGAATAAAATTGGGTTGTCGTGGTGAAACAAAATCAAATTCGGTGATCATGACGACACTAAGTATAAAATTAGGTGGCCATTGAAAAATTTAACCCTATTCTACAACTCTAGGAAAAATTTGTTTTGATTTTTAATTTTTTTAAATATCAAAACCCTACAAATTATTATATATAATTCATTACTTGGATGATTTGGGGTAATTTAATATTTGTTGAGCTCAATTTTTCTTTAAGTTATAAAAATTGTCCGAATTTTACTAGGCTCTTTTCGACACAATTTTTAACACAAACGCGTGAGTATTTTGATGTTTAAACGTGCATATGCGGTCAATGAAATTAGTTGACTACCATTATCACTCGTATACCCTATATGTGAGGCGTTTTAAAAACGCATTGAACATTTGCGCTAATTTTAGAACACTGGTGGCTATAAATGAATAGTATTACACCATCGTTCAATACACCAAATTTTACACCATATTTGCCATCGAAGAGCATTTTTCCATCCTACTGGAGATAGTCTAAAGAGAAACAAATGATTAAGGGGTAAAGAAATTATTTATTTGAAAACTTATTTAGCCCCTGTTTGGGCTCCATTGTTTCACATTTTAATGAGGAGAATAGTAATTTTTTGAAAAATGTGTAGTTGAAAAAGAGGAAAATTTTTTTAGGTTTACGTATAATATTATTTTATTAAAAAATGTATGGTTATGGATTTTAATTTAATGGGGGTCAAACAGGGACTGAACTTTTTAAGTTTAGCCGAACATGCACCAAATGTCCTACGTTACAGGTCTATTGACATTGTTCAATCAGGACGATGGCATAACTGCCCTTCAGGTATTTCTATGCTATGTTTCCTTTATTTTATAGTTATTTTCCTCTCGTTCTTGCCTTTCTTTTCAGTGTTGCTAGAGACAGTCTTTCTTGCTTAACTTTTCTTCCAAAAAATGAGTTACAATAGCCCCATCCATTGGATTCTTTTTTTATATATGTCGGTATATATCATGGAAGAATGTTGTTAACAATCTAACTCGGTAGGTACGCGCGCTGATACCACTTGTTAGAACATTGAGCCAATTTAAAAACGAGATAATGGACAACATGAAAATAATAACAATTACAAGACCGCAAGATTTACATGGAAATCCAACTGGGAAAAATCACGGGTAGAGATGGAGAATTCATTATATCAAAAGTAAGGATTACAAGGGATCTCCTTGGACCGAACTAATAAATTGGACATTGATCAATCTCAATATGTGTTGTACAACACATATTTATAATCAAAGAATCCTTAACACACTAGGAGAACATAATACAAATAAGAGTTTAATACAAGGTGAAATCCTATTACAATATGTAATACCAATGACGAAGTATTTGAATTAAAATCAGAGTAAAAAACACTGCTTTGACTTCTTTAGTCTTCTAATTCTTCAAGACTTCTCCAAATTAAACAACAAATTTCAAATATATCTTCAAAATAGAATTCGGGTCATACCGAAATTCTAACAAATCTCGATCTTGACACAAATTCCACTGCAATGAACGAATACCTGAAAACGAATTCTACTGCAATGAATAAAACTTAACTCTTAAATTCCAACAAAATTCTGCAAACAAAAACACTCCACTAAATTACTCCACCTCTTCCACAAAGTCAACTAAGGCAAACTCAGTGAATGTGAATTGAGTCCAAGCATTTTTTACTAGCAGAATTATCTTGGGCTCCAGACTTGCTCGAACCATCACGAACAACAAAATCATCAAGTTTACAACCAATTCCACCTGAACTAACAAATTTGCTCAAATTATCAATACGAGCAATAAGATCACAATTACTAACTTCTTATGTTGCTCCTCCTCCAACATCCAAACAAAATCTGTTATAACAAAAATATGATATTGTGATCCAAAAGTGGAATATCAAACTTTATTCTTGTCATCCCAAAATAATCAAACCTTGTTCCAAATTGATCAAGTCTCACTCTAACACGAAACCAAACTGGCTCTCCCATGAACTCCTGAACATTGGCTCTGATACCACTTGTTAACAATCTAACCCAGTGGGTACGCGCGTTGATACCGCTTGTTAGAAAATTGAGGCAATTTAAAGATGAGATAATGGACAAGATGAAAATAACATAATCACAAGAATACAATATTTATATGGAAATCCAACTCGAAATAATTACGAACAGATACGGAGAATTCACTATATCAAAAGTAAGGAGTACAATTGATCTTTCTGGACCAAACTAATAAGTTAGACAATTGGTCAATTTTAATATGTATTATACACCAAATATTTATAATCAAAGAATCTCTAACACATTAGGAGAATATAATACAAATAAGAGTCTAACACATGGTGAAGTCCTATTATAATAGATAATACCAATAACGGAGTATTTGCGTTGAAATAGGAGCTCAAATCAAACAACCAACTTCAAATATACCTCCAAAACAGAATTCGGGTCACCCTGAAATTCTGACAAATGTCTATTAACCAATTCTTTTTTGAGTTATTGAAGGTGAAAGATAGCAATGGCGAATGGATATCAGCAGTTACAGTTCCTGGCACATTTGTTTGCAATATTGGTGACATGCTTAAAGTATCACCTTAGCAACTAAATTTCAACATCATACCCTACATGAAGATATCTTCCTAAATATTGTGAATTTGCAGATTTTAACGAATGGTCTTTACGAGTGAAAAGGCCAAAGTCACACAATATTAAAACAAGATCCAAAAGAATCAATCACAAAACAGAAAGTAAAGTTGCAGAAAATTAAAGGATTGAACGCAATATATATTTTGGCCTAAGCCCCGGAGGTTCGGCGACCAGATTTAACGCCTACATTCCCCGTTGAGCATCCAAATAATGGATATTGCTCGGTTGCACTAACAAGCCAAAAATATGGCAACAACAGTTACAAGAGTTGTACAAATTAAAAGGCTACAGACACTTA
>CAIGRT010038482.1:0-10477 GCA_903798405.1 Fraxinus platypoda
AGGGTTTTAGGTAATTTTCTCAAAATAATACTTGTACACTTTAGGATGTGAATAAAGGGTTTATACTTCCCTCACATGTAGGGGGTTCACGTACAATAAATCATATAAAAAATTGGGGAAAAAAATAATATTTTAAACAGTGGTTTTCTGAAGAATATGTAAAGTAGGAACAAGTTATTGGTTTACATACAAAATATTTTATTGTGTAAATATGTTTTGAAAATGAGTAAGAAATAAAGAGTTTTAGTTTAAAAGGAGTCGAACGGGCTAAAATTAAAAATAAAAATAAATAAATGTCTAAGAATGAGAGGATTTATGTAAGAAATAAAATGTTGATTAATGTGAAAAAAAAAAAAAACTTTAGAACATTAAAATGGGATAACTTTCTCTTCTAGTTCCTGTTTGATTTAGATAAAAAAAATAAGTTTTTTAATATATTTTGATAAAAATTGATTAAATATTTTGTTAGAATGTTGTGAATCCTATAAAATATATTATTAAAATTAATTGTTGATATTGTATTAGATTTTAATCAACTTTTTAGTTGACCCAAAGAAGAGCCTAATAGTAAAAAGGATAAATAATACTCTTTTTTGTTTCTATTTTCTAAAGGGGATTAAAGGATTTCATCTTTCCACCAGAAGAAGGCTTGAACTCGGGTCATTTGCTTGGTAAAATTTCGATCTTTCTATTTGATCTATGTCTTGAATTAAAAGATAATAATACTTTGTGAAAACGGAAACTTAATTTTTATATTTCCAAATTTCTTGATTCGCGAAAAAGAAAAAAACATGGCGAAATGATCAGAATGCAAGTAGTAGTTGAAGATCATGACTGCACTGATCGATCTTGATACTGGACCTACTATATTTGTGCGATTTGTAACATTCAAAATAAGCTAGGATTTGTAGGAATTTGTTGAGCAGCTTGTTGCCATGAAGTTTGCTGCCCCAATATACTCGATTTTCTATTATCATGTTGTAAATTGGTTTCCCTTTTGTTTAATTTATCCATTTTTTATTTTTCTTTTAGAGTTTTGAAAATTCAGTTAAGTAGCAACCTAAGACAATAAAAAACAAAAAATAAAGAAGTATATAATCTATTTTTTATTGTGTATTGGCACCTTGATTTTGTAAATTATTCCAAAAGAGACCTGGACAAGTTTCTTGATTCCCAATACATAACTTTCTATGGTCGCATACTTGTGTTGATATTGGTAATCCACTAGAATTTACTCGATTTAACAACTATTGGCTAATGACATTTATATGATGTTTTGAGATGACGATAATTTCCAAGTAAAAAAAAAGACTCGAAGAAAGAGAAAAACATCATATCTTATCTTCTGCCAATAATAGGAAACATGATAAAGCTACTTTGCCAGAAGGATTTGACACAAAGTTTGACATAATTGCATATAACAGTAGATAATTGATGGAAAAACTGATAATGTTTTAAACTGTCCAATAATTGAATCCACGTGATATTACGTCAACCTTAATGTTCATGTAACATGATTGTAGGAAACAAGGCAAGACCATTTCATGATGTTTTGCAGATGTAGTAATTTCCAAGAAAGAGAAAAACATCATATCTTCTCTTCTGCCAATAATAGGAAACAAGGCAGGACCATTTCCAAGTTTAGCACCCTCGACAACAATTCAATGGCTGTTACGAGTGCTGCACTTGTTGCAAATGTTGTTGCAGCACTCGTAGAGATTCAAGAGAATAGTACTAGAACCATCTTCAACATCTCTAGTCTCATGATTTCAAAGTATGGACTAACTACCTAAAGGACTCTTGTTCCCATGTGAACTTTAAATCAAACACGTTTTAAAGCTCTATTTTTCACCTCGATTTGTTATAGTTTCGATTCATTAAATTAGACGATGGAGATTGTTCGTATTTCTGTAATTTATCCTATTATACTATGGAGATTTAACCTCGGCACTCTTTTATAAGATATATGTACATACCTTCTACAAAATTCTAAAAGCTTACTCTACTAAGAACATTCAAGAATTCACGATCTTCTCGAAGACAATTATGTAAACAGTTTTCAGTTGACACGACAATTTAATCATTCCATGAAGAACACCTATCCCTATGTTGACACCACAATATAATTCTTACTATTCATTTCTATGCAACGAGTCAATTGTCGGCCAAAATGTGGACCCCATTTACGGTTCACACCTTAATTTAACCATTAGAAAGTGGGTCCATAACGACTTTTTATTCTCTTTAAAAAAAATAAAAACTTGTATGGGACCCAGGAAGGACCTTGAATTTCGCATTTTTTTAATATATTTTATTGTTAATCAGACCCCACATTTAGTAATAAATTTTTTTAAAATTTATTTTCATGCATTCAAAATAATTTAAAAACTCCCATCTCGATCATTAAGATAAAATATAACGGTGTTGTAAATGATAAATTTATTAGTGTATAATAATTATACCTCTATAATCCTAAAAATTATTACTATAGCTGAACAACGAAACCATCAAACTGCAAAATCGTTGGTTTGGGTTCACGTGAAGTTGTCAACATTTTGATTTTGCTTAACCAAACTGCAACGGTTTGATTTAGGTTTCAATTTTTGCAAACCGTTTCAATCTGTCAAATCGTTTAATAAAAATTTTTTGAAAATAAATTAATTTAAATTTTATCCTATTCAATTAAAATTAAATACATCCCAATTAAAAAGTTACATCCATATTAGGTATAATCCAATTAAACTCAATACACAAATATATAATTATCCATCCCAAATTATTAAAGAAATCATACTCAAATACCCATTAGTCATTGCAATTTCGAATGCAAAACCCTCAAATTAGGTGAAACGTTGAACAACTGTTGTCGAATCATATTCATCAAACACCTATTACCCCGCATGAGTAAACAACTAAATTTAGATTTTAATTTAGACTCACACATTTTTTTTTCTTTCACTAATAATTTTTTTGAATTGCGACTAAATTTTCAAGTTAGCTTATCCTAATTTTCTCATTTCTTAATAATTATTTGCTATATTTTATTGATAGTTATGTTATTTTCTTCTAATTTTCAGTGGATATCAAATTTTGTTTATTTACGTCCTAATTTCCTAGTCAGGACATTCATTTAATTATTTATATTTTAACTTAGTTTCTAAAGTTTACTATTAATTACTAGAATAATTTGGTAGCTTACTTAACTGTCGTTTTAAAGATTTGACCAATGTATCTTTCGACATATTGCTTTTGGTATAAATTGAAAGCAAACAAGTAGTCCTCCCAAAATTGTTAAAGATATGTTAACTATTCAAATATTCACAACTATTTCTGGGTCTACATTCTCTATTAATGGTCGGATTCTTGAATCCTTTTAGAGTTACACTGAGTAAAAATATGGTAGAGGCAGTGATTTACCCTAAACATTGATAGCATAGTAAGAAGAAAACCTATAATAATTTTTCAATATTTAGATGAGTTAGAATCATTAAATGACTCACAAAATGTTAGAGAATTTATTCTAGTACTAGATTTTTTTATTCATTTTCTTTATTTAGTTATTTTATTTCATTTAATAATTATCAGCGACTTCACGTGCTATATTCTTATTTTTATGTAGAGAATGAGTTATGCGTTACAATTGCAAATGTTGCGTCAACTAGCATGAACTAAGAGGTTAAAATATTTATATCATGTTGTTGCATTATAGTGATTAGAATTATAGAACTTTGGTTCATTTATAATATTTTTAATAATATTATTTATTTTTTAACGTGAAATTTTAGACTAATATTTATTACTTAATTTATTTGATATATGTTATATTTATTGTTTTTTTTTTCTATCTTTTATATTTCACTATCTTTCCTCTAAATTATTATATTATTTTTTTTAATTGAAAATTGAATTAATTTGAATACATTAATAGCTTGTTTAGTAGAGATTAAAATCGGATTAAAATTGAAAAACTAGCCGTTATTGTTGACTTTTATTAGACGAGTGAGACCCAATAACGTCTATATTTTTAATTTTAATTGGATTTTAATTCCTCACAAACAAGCTCTAAATTATAAAGAGTATGTTTGACTCTCCAACCCTCTAAATTAAAATTTTAATTTAAAAAGTCTCTTGTAACATAATTTTAAGGATTGACTGTTTAAATAGAGAATATCTTATATTTAAAGAGTCACTTGAAAATGCTCTTAGTAACTAATTTATTTTTTGTTTTAATGAAGTGGTGTTTCAATTAACGAGAATTGTAGTCATGGTATTAAACCTTTCAAAAATTCACACTTGGAGTCCAATGGATGAAAACTATCAATTTGATTGTTAGTTGATCGGAATAGTAGAATTTGACCAAATGTAATAAGGGCAAAATAGTAACTTTATAATTTATTATAAAATAATTTTAAAAAATAAAAGAAGAAACAAAATAAAAGGGTTGTCTCCTTCACAAACCCCACCCTGAAAATCAACCACCACCACTGGCAGCAACGCCACCTCCCACTACCATGAGAAGCAGCAAATCTCAAAACTTCTGCCACCCACTACCATGAGAAGCTGAAAAGACCGAATTGTTCTTCACCCTTCTTCGTCCTCCTTTCCATCCAATGTCCGCCCCAAGTCAGCACCAACACAAAAGAAGCCATCTTGGAGCTCTAGAAGAGCACCAAAAAACTCGTCGTCACCTTTTGTTCTGTTGCTTGTGCAAAGCCGAAACCCAAGCCTGAGCTTGAAAATCAACCATGACTTGAAAATCAGGCCGCGTGGATCGAGTCAGCCGAGCATAATCCACCTTACGCTTCCATACATTGCAAGAAGCAAGTCTAAAAAAGACAACAAAATGACATACCAAGAACTTTGTAGCCTTCAAACTTGCCCAATGTTGCCCAACCCAAACATTGATGTTTTGCTACTCACTCAAGCATCATGGAAACAGAAATCCAACCTCTGATTTAGAACCCAACCAATGGATTTAGGTCTCAAAGTTTGATAATGTGGATAGCGCAAATGAAAGATTTGTATCAAGCTTGAGATAAAATGAAACATTTGGTACCGTGACTGCAATTTTTCCTTTCAATTATTACATATACTTGGAGTATATTTGATTAATATGTAAAATATCTCCTAAAAAAAATATTTTCCTTATTTTGAGTTACAAAATCTCCACCCCAAAGAAAATGATTTCCTTAAAAATAAAGAATTTGAGTAGAAAACTGACATTATTCATCGAAAATAAATTCAATCAAAAACATCCTTATTGTTTAATTTTCAAGACACCAGAGAATATATCGCATAGTTATTGGCTTCAATCTTGTGGCAAAAATTTATCGGTAAGAAATTATCTACAAAATTGCTAGTGAAAAAACAGTCAAAACGTGATTCTGGGTTGGCAACCTGGAATTAGGGTTCTGATAAATTGAAATTGCCAAATCCGCTAAAAAATCGAAACCCTTTTTCATATTTTATGTATACTCCAAATGCAGACTCTATTTGTTCCTTGGAACATATATTACTTTTGAAAAGTGGGCGCATTTGTAAAGATTTAAAAAAAAAAAAAAGACAAAAAGAAAGAAAGAAAGATTCATCATAATTTTGCCTCTTTCTTTTTGTAAAAGACAAAACAAGAAACAGTTGAAAAGATATAAAGTATATATATCTAATATCAACGTTAAGCTCAAAATACCCATGATCTGATCTTATTTTTCTCTTTGTATTTCAAATTTTCTGTAGTGGGGTTTGCTTTTACTCATCTTTTATCCAATATCCTGGAACAACTGCAGAGTTGATTTTTGTTTTTTTCTCAATTCACGTATTTCTTTTCCCAGTTGGGTTATCCTTCCATTTTTGTGTTTTGCCTTCGTGTTTTTTTATCTTGGGTTTTTAGAGCCAAATTATTGGATGTTTTTTATTGGAAAAGTTGAGTTTGTGAAGAGGGAAGAAGGTGGTTGGTGCTTCTTGTTTCCAGAAGAAGAGATCTTTTCTGCTGAGAATCGGGTGATAATTCTTTCATTTTACAAATACTTTATATTTTCTATGGTATAGTGTTTCTTGATTGACTTTTAGAACTAAACTAATTGCCCTTTATTGAGAATTTTTATATTGTGGACATGAATTTGATCAGTGATTAATAGAACAAGAATTTAGAATGTAGATTCTATTATAATTTGGTCACTGTTCTTCTACTTTTCGTTCTTCTTCTGATGATTTGTGGTGTGGGATGAAGAGCGGGTGGAGGTTGAATTACCTATTAAACATGTCAGTATGATCACAGAGCATATGTTTTCTTGACCATTGGACTAGGTAACAATTATTGATTGAAGGAGAGAATTGTCAAATGAAATCCTAGGATCTCTCGCCAATAGTCACAATTCTAGAAGAATATATTAATTACATTTTTTTCATTGCATTGAAAACTTTTGCTCATGAATCAAATTAAACTGGTTGATACAATTTTAATACTTTTGTTATTTCCTCAGACACAAGTCTAGTTGTTCATGTTTTAGAATTGCATGATGGCTGAGGTTGACATTTCTGCTTTAAAAGACTTGCTTTGTGCTCAACAACAGCTTCTCCAGAAGCTTTACAATGAGTTGGATGCAGAAAGAGAAGCCTCCTCGACTGCAGCCAGTGAAACTTTATCTGTGATATTGCGTTTGCAAGGAGAAAAGGCTGCAGTAAAAATGGAAGCCGAGCAATATAAAAGATTGGCAGAGGAGAAAATGTATCATGCAGAAGAATCTTTAGCAATATTTGAATATGTTATATATCAGAAAGAAATGGAGGTGGCTAATTTAGATTATGAACTTCGAGCCTATAGATACAAACTATTAAACATGGATTGTATAGATCCCGGTGTTGGTGAGATCAAGTTTCCCGAATATCTAAAGCAAAGAAATGAAACTCTGGCTGGGGACACGAGTCTTCAAAGCATTGGAAGGAGAAATTCCGTGCCTATCTCTCTCAAATTCTCTCACCCAAAGAAGGGTATTGTTGATAGAGAGGGTTCTACAGATTCGATTTCTAAGATTGTCGAGGAAAACAGAGGGCGGGAATTAAATGGACAGGCCTCATATAATGAAAAGAAGACTGATAATTCCACTTCCGGTGATATTAATTCTTACTGGGAACAGATCAGAAAATTAGATGAGCGAGTGAAAGAAATAACTGGAGTTAACTATGGAAACTTCCTAAATGAGACACGCTCTCCTTCACCACTTTCTTCACAGTTAAGCTCTAGCGATCCATATGATCCTGCTAACTTGACCAAGATGCGATCTCCTTCACCCCAGCTAAGCACTAGCAATCTATTTGACCCAAAACTAGTAGCCATTGTCAATGAAATAGGTCAAACTGAATCTCCTGGGAATTTATTGGAAAATGGTTCAACTATGGGTTCTCCTTGTTCCTTTAACGTCCATGATGTTTTTGAAGTCCCCCGAGTTGATCAGAATCATAAAACTTGTGAATTGCAGACTAAAGATGAAAAACAGATGGCTTGTCAAGATAATGAGAGTCTTGAAAAAGCAGATCCTGTTCACCCAGAAGCTGTTAAATTGTGTGATAAAGATGAACCTGACTGGCTGAAGAAACTGTTAAAATCCATTCACCACGAAAATAATCTTTCTACTATTGACTGCCGTTTAGCTGTTGAACGGGCCACAACTAGCAAATCCAAATTGAGTCAACAGAATGGTGCGTCAGAGATTCTTGATGCTGATAGACGAGCTGTAGGACAAGAATCAACTAATAGAATGGAAGAACTGAAATTGTTGAATGAGATCAAAGAGCAAATACATTCATTACATAATGAGATCAGGAGTTGGAAAATGAAGAAGTCCTCTCAGAAAGAGGAGGAGATCTCCTTAGTTCCCCTTATGGAGGTACTGTTAATTACCATTTTTAATCTCCAATTTTATGCAGTTGATGTTATGGGAAATAGTTTGTTCTATTTGTGAGAAGTGTTTCGTATTTCCTTTTTATTTCTTTTACTTCAACTTGCCTTATTTGGTAATGCATTAATATTGAATACAGGACATGCTTCACTTTTGGCTCTGATCAAGCAGTTCAAATTTTGACCACCACCCCTTCTTACAACCAGAAGTCTCCTACATGTAAAGGAATTGATACTGCTTGCTGTATATACAGTAGATAATCTACCTTACCAGCGCCTGATTTGTGTAAGAAAAGGTTTTTTATTTACGATGATTGTCATGTAGTTGATTACAACTCAATTTTTGTCTCTAATGAAAAGTGTGATTACATGCATAGATTTCTACATTTTGTTGCCGTATAAATATCTGGACAGGAGTGTGTTCTTATCCATGTTTCAACCTTCATTCATACAAACGAAAAGGAAAGAGAAATATGTTGTAACTGTGTGCATAATCCAAACTTGTATTCACTATTCAGCATAACAAATCTTTTAACCATATTGTGAACACTGTTCAGTTGTCACGTGTCTACTTTCTTTTTCTGTGTATTTGAAATATTACTGTTGCTTGGTTCACTCCTATAGCTGTATCTTTAATTATTTAAAAGCTTCGGCTCATATCATTATCAACTGTCAAATTTCACTGGTTTGAGCTTCGCCTCCGTCACCAAGTTTTATCTTGTTTTTCTATTTTAAGTGGCTTACAAGATCATCAATGACAAGTTTCACTTAATAAATATTATGTGTAAACATTAGCAAAGGCTGAGTATAGTTTTCCTTTTCAAGGATTTCGATTCACATTAGCTGTCTGTTTTGATCATTGTACGAGTGAATTAGGTTAGCCAATTATAAATGCTAAAAGAATTGGATAGATGTTATATTCGAATTCCTGAAATGTGGTGGAAAGTAGTTATGTATTCGCACATTAACTTCTGTAAGACTCAGAAGAATTCGAGTTACAATTAAAGCCACATTCTTATTTGAATCCCTACAGCAAAGAACTTCAGAGGGGATATTGGAAAAGCCCGCATATGACAAAATGAGAGAAGGTTTTGGCTTAGCCCAAAAAAAGTAATAATACTTTTTAAGAAAAAAGTAAAGACGTACTTTTAAGTAACTTTACCTTTTTAGGCTTAGCCGAACATGCTCTAAGTTTGACATTGGTTTTTGGAGGAGAACTGTCTACAAGTGGATTGCCAGAATAAAATGTTTTTCAGATTGACTTTGTTTCTAGAGAGAAGCTTCTGGTTTTATAATTAGTCCATTGCTGAAAAATTTAGTCCCTGTTTGGGCTCCATTTTTTGTAGAAATGTATTTTTCTTTCTTATTTTCAACCACATTCTCCAATAAAATAATATTACACGTAAATCCAAAATTTTTCCTTATTTTTTTCACTGCACGTTTTCCAAAAAGTCACTATTCCTTAAACAGGGGCTCAGTTTAGGTTTCGCAAATCACCGCTCCTAAATTCTTGTCTATCTTGTTATGTTTGCTTGTCAATAAAATGATCATTGTTAGAGTTAGGTTGCATTGAACTTGTTTCATAGGGATTAGAACTGGATGGACCCGTCTTTTTACTACTTGCTTAAGCATTTAGGTCAAGGTATTTATTATAGAGGAAAAAACATAAAGACGAGAAAGAGAGGCGCTATAGTATCAATGCCACCTTCACTCTTACAGCAAAACTAACAGTACCACTATATGCTGTCAGCTTCATATTAATAATTACTCCAAGACTAAGCTAATTGTCTGTTTTCCCTTAGTTCATTTAATCATCACTGGAAATGTCAGATTTGACTAGTGAAAGTAGCATAGTGTTCTCTAAATGGTTATTCTTCATCGATGCTATGGAATCAACTTGTTCTAAGTTCTGGATGAGGTCTATGAATAAAAGATCCCAGAAACAAGTTTAAAAAATGCATTTTGGAGATTCTCAGTAAGCTTCTGGGATCTTGCCAGATGAAGTTTCCATGAGAAATCAGTAGCTTCTTGGATTTTGAGATCACTGAAAGATCAAAGAGTGGTTTTTTATATTGAGTTTGGTGAGAATCATAGTAGTATAGAACGCTAGCTACAGATCTTTCTGAAGTCAGGAAAATCTGTTGGGCCATGTGCTTAACACTTTAATGGACTCAACCAAAAGGCCCAATGATGTGATCCATACTTGGGCCTGATCCGGCTGCCTCCCATTTGTGCATTCCCGTGTTTGGCTTATGTGACTTTAGTTCAGATTAAGGGGCTGTCTTGGCCTGCTTTTTGAAGCAAAACAATTGATTTCATAGTCGTTACGTGTAAAATCAGGCCGTCTTTTTTGATCATCCATCTCAGTAGGGATGGCAACGGTTCGGTTCGGGGGTCGGTTCGGCCAAAACCATAACCACACCACCAGATTTTTAGTCATACTATAAACGCACCATAACCACGTAAGTCGGTTCGGTTCGGTTCGTATCTCGGTTCGGTTCGGTTAATAACCACGAAGTTAAATTATTTTTTATAAGTCCAAACTCCTATTGTTAAATTGAACGGACGAAAGATCGGTCAACA
>CAIGRT010038494.1:0-15229 GCA_903798405.1 Fraxinus platypoda
TGGGAAAAAGAATAATTAGTGGGGGGATAAAATGGGAAAGATAAATGCTTCACAAATGAATAGTAACCCACGGATCTGCTCTTTTAATATAGGAGGGATTATGGGCAAAATATTTGAGGAAATATTTTTTCTCTATTGGAAAACATTTATGGGTTGTCGTGGTATTTTTTAAGATTTTGAGCAAAAATTGAATCATTTATACAATTGTTTATATTACGTTGAATCCATGTTTAGCACTCATTTTTAAACATATATTTCATATACACAAATTTTATTAACTTTTTAATCACATATTTTATCAACTTTATTTAAAATTCTCGAAAAAATTTATTTTTAGCTAAATTAAACAGGATCTAAATGCACGAAATAATAAGTCCCAGTTTGAAAATTCAATTTTTAAAATTTTTTTTTCCCACATTCATTATCAACTACACATTTTATGAAATTCACAATTTTTATCAATTTTCTTTCATACAATTCATTAATTTTTATTAAAATCTACTAAAATTTTCATTTTAGGTAACACGAAACAGGGGCCATGTTAGAATGAGTTGCGGAGAACAAGAAATTAATGAATCGTTTTTGAGTTTTGCTCCTTAAACAGATGCTTCGACAGTTTAAAAAAAAAGTATTGTTTTTCCTTCTTTTTCTTTCATCTGTTAAATTGTCTGTAACACGTTCCATCATTTTTTATCATAGTTGAATAGTTTCTTTGTTTTTTTGACTATTTTAAGACTAAACGAGTGCTTGGATATAGAAACGTGTGCTTGGACCTATAAATTAGTAGGAACACGTGAGTGTTTCATATACCATAAATCCGTAAAATCAACACATTAATACCAACATTACGATTTTAAATTTTTTTTCTCCTTGTATATATATTTTTTTTCATTTAATGACGTGAAAACATAATGAATTGGTGTAGTCATTACTGGCCTGCACGAGTTAGACATCAAAATTAATCAATACATTACTACGGGTAATGAAGTGGACAAAATGGTGAAATTTGTATCAAATTAAAGCGCGTCTTCAATTGAGATTGTGATATATTTTAAAAATCTTCATAAATTTATGTGTATCTAATTTAGATTTTAATGAATTTATTAAAATTTAGGTGTTCTCAATTAATTTTTTTAAGGATTTTATTGAAATTCATTAAAATCTGTGTTGACTTTCAAGCTTAAGGTGTCCTCGACTATAATTTTGATGAATTTAGAAAAAATTATAAATTTCAATGAATTTCGTGGATTGGAATACATTTCCACATATTTCATAAAAATCTCGTAAAAAATGGAGAATTTCAAAAGATTTTGTTATATATATATATATTTTTTAAACTTGAAATCTATTCAAATCTTTTAAAATTATTCTATTAATTAAATTTTTATAAATGTATTAAAACCCCAATTAAGGAAGGGATTTCGAAAGATTATAAATTCATTAAAGAATTTTCAGAAATTTTTAAGTACACCGTTAATTGAGCAGCCTGGTTGAGATTTCGGATTTGTTGTCCTAATTGAATATAAAGAAAAATCTCGTCTTTTTCTTTTTCTATTTCTCCAATCCATATATTTCGCTTTTCTTTTTTCTTCTTCGTGCAAGTTTTCTCATGCACCCACTTTGAGTAAAACATTTCCCACCCGCCACCTGAATTAGAGAAAAATTTGTACTGAAGAAGTGAGAATTTTGGTTAATAATGGCTGGGAATCAAGAAAAACTGAGGGCTTTTAGACCTTTACTAACAGTTGCATGGAGCTTGCTGTTGGCTTCAATATTTGTTTCTGCTGAAGGAAGTAGCTTAAAGCTGAAATTTTTAACACAAAATGCAAACGAGTTTTCACATTCTGATTTATATGTTTTAACAAATTATCAGAATTCTACAAGGCAAGCCAACAAATCTGGGTACCAGCATGTTTGGCCGGTGTGTTAAAGCATTTCTTCTGTTAAATTTTAATTTTCAAATTCAATTTGTTTTCTGCTTTAATATATTTGAATCGAGTTCGATTTTATATTTTACTTTCCTATTTATTTGTTGAGTACTTATTGATTTTGGAATTTGGAGGTTAGGATAGATAATTTGGATATAGTTTTTTTCAGAAATGATAATTTGGAGGTTTCTTGTTAGGTTGTTGAATCCGAAGGGCTATGAGGTGGTTGGATCAAAGTATTAACATTTATACATGCTTGTATGACCTGAAAATAGTAACTTTTAGCAAAAGATAGTTCATATAGTTGGTCAAATACGATAAGTGACAACTTCCTTAAGCCAGGGAGAATCATACATTTATGTGTGTTACTTTGGGTCCGTGTAAATTCATAAATTTGTATTGTTACTATTCGAAAAAGGTTGTAATGAGTTGAGGTTTACATGGTTGATACTGGTTTTTCATGTTATAGAAGGCTTGTAACGTGTGACAATATGCTATGTCGTCTACAGGATCTGAAATTCAACTGGAAAATTGTTCTTGGTAGCATAATTGGATTTTTTGGAGCATCTTTTGGAAGTGTTGCTGGCGTTGGTGGGGGTGGGATATTTGTACCCATGCTTACTCTAATTATTGGATTTGATTCGAAATCATCAGCTGCTGTCTCAAAATGTGAGTTAACATGGAACGCGCACGATTGGATATTCCAAGTTCTTTGTTGATTGAATTAATTCAAATCCAAGAATCTATGCATATAGTTTTAGACAGCCTCAACCTGAAGCTCTTAGTCTCCTTGAAGAGGAAACTAATCATATAAAATATTTTAATGGTCCTGAAGTTCTCAATTTGTAAATACTTTCAGCCATAGAAGATCACCTACTTATGTGTCTCCTTAAGTTTTATGGCTAAAGATAAACTGAATAATTCCTTGGATAAGTTAAGTTCGGTTGTATGGAGTCATAGATGTCATTTCTATTTTGACAGGTATGATCATGGGAGCTACAGTCTCGACTGTTTACTGTAATCTTAAGCTAAGGCATCCAACTATTGACATGCCAATTATCGACTATGACTTGGCTGTTCTCATCCAACCTATGCTTATGCTAGGCATTAGCATCGGAGTTGCTTTCAATGTGATATTTGCTGATTGGATGATCACGGTTCTCTTAATCATTCTCTTTATAGGTAATTAACGTTTGTGTTACAACTTATTTATTATGTATCCTGATTCAGTGACTCTTTTTTATATGATATGAAACCTGCAGCCACATCAACAAGGGCCTTTTTCAGAGGAGTTGAAGCATGGAAAAAAGAAACTACGGTGAAAAAGGTAATCGTTTCAACTTTTTTACACAGTTTGGAGGTATTTTGGTGTCTTGTTTTATTCATATTTGTAGCGTCAATCTCATAGACGAGGGTTCAAATTAATTGAGTCATGGTAAAATCTGAGTGCAATTTATTTTTGTATTCTTTGGATCCTTTTGTCCTTGGAATAGCTCGTCTTTCTCTTTCGTATTGAATGCCAATTGCTGTATTGCTGCAGGAGGCTGCAAACCAATTGGAGGCAAATGGTGAGTCCATTTATAAAATTTTGTTCATTGTATTGTCGAGTATAATCTAATACTGCAGGCCAAACATGCACTGAATGATCACCTTTTCTTTTTCTTTTCTTTTTTCCTTTTTTGGCTGCAAATAAATAAAGTATGCATTTTTCCCATTCCACCAGGCAACGGTACAGAAGAAGCAGATAATGAGGTTCATCGTGGAAGCCATAGCAATGACACGGAAAATGAGGCCAAAGGCTTGGCAATACCTGAGGTCTGATATATTTCCATACTAGTATGCACTTCCCAAACTCTCAAATATGACACAACTCAAAATCTTAGGTTGGCGTCCTTGAAAATGTTTGTTGGAAGGAACTCGGTCTTCTTGTCTTCGTATGGATGGCATTTCTTGCAGTGCAGATCATCAAGGTTTTCACCTTTTTTCTTTTTCCTTTCATATACTAATCAGTATCTCTAAAACTCACTCACTCACTCATCCTCAAATTGAACAGAACTATACAGCTGCATGTTCAGCAATATACTGGGTAGTGAACTTGCTGCAGGTATGTGTAATCTGCATATTTGGGAAACTTGTAGCCGATTCCATGATGTGTTAAAAATCTTGTTAATACTTACTTCTTTAGCATTCAAAACTACCGTTCCTTGATCTCCAGATCCCCGTCTCTGTTGGTGTATCTGGTTACGAATCAATTTGCCTGTACAAGGGATGGAGAAAAATTGCATCTAAGGGAGATGGAGGCTCCAACTTGAAAGTGCACAAACTGATAATCTATTGCTTGTTAGGTGTACTGGCTGGTATCGTAGGTGGTTTACTAGGTATAGGAGGAGGAGCTATCATGGGTCCGCTATTTTTGGAGTTAGGCGTTCCACCTCAGGTGAGTTCGAAATCTTTCTAAAATAATGTTGCGGACTCCTTTTTCTAGAAAAAGTTGAGCTGACCCCAAATTTATTAAGAACAATGCTTAGTGAGTTTGTTAATCAATTTTTAATTATATGTACGTGCATAAAAGTTTCACTTAACCTGATGTTCAAACAATCATACAAAGATTTTGGAATTTTTATTTTTCCTTTCCTTCATCATTAAATATAAGAACATTTTTCATTTTCTCGTCTGTTAAACGTGAGAGTTGGAGAAGATGGCTCAAATTTATACCTCCGTTCAGGTTGCAAGTGCGACATCCACCTTTGCTATGATGTTTTCCTCATCAATGTCTGTGGTTGAATATTACCTTCTAAAACGGTTTCCAGTTCCATATGGTAAGTGCATATCCAACTAAGAGTGCAAGTCTTTTGAACTGCACGGTACAACAGAAGTTTAAGTTTTTATTTAACTACCATTTACCAAACATGCACGGATTGTTCTATCTCGACAATAAGTAAACTTGTATTGGTTCTTACATCATGGTTATTTATTTTTATTTTTTAAGATTTATATTTAATCAATGATTTCTACATTTCTGTGTTCAGCTCTTTTGTTGGTTGTTATTGCCACTGTTGCTGCGTATATTGGTCAACAAGTCGTGATGAAAGCAATTATTAAGATGGGACGGGCATCTATAATCATCTTTATTCTGGCATTTATAATCTTTGTGAGTGCCGTCGCTTTAGGTGAGTAGCTTCATTCACCATTTTTATATCGGTTAAAATCATGAATTTCTTCGAAGTTATGTTTTTCAATCATTTAAAAAGAACATAAATTTATCCACATGCAACGGTTTACTCGATCCATTAACAAGCTTTTAATACACGCATAAATGATTGTATAATCGAATACATCCTTACTAATTTTTTCGTGAAACAGGTGGAGTTGGCATTTCAAACATGATTAAAAAGATTGACAGGCATGAATACATGGGAATTGAGAACTTCTGCAAGTATAAAGTATAACACAATGCTTTGAATCGTTGCTATTATCCCATTCCCGTTCGTGTACTTGTCCTCGAGGTGCGTGTGTGATCGCGAGAGTATGTGTCCCTTTAGATCAGTTGCGGGATCAATTATCTTTTAGCTATTAGCTCTGTTTAACTATTTGTCTTCTATTTTTATTTAAATTTTGAGGTGGATGCTTAGTTAGTTAAAATTTAAAAGACAAATTTTTATTAAGACAATTTTAATTACAAAATCCGACGTAAAAGTATTATACATTTAATGATAATCTATTTTCTTTTAACAAATTTATTTCAATCAAGTTCAAATCACATATAATGACATCTTAGAAAATTTGCACATAGAATACATGGTTGATTATTGAAATCCATTGTCGACAAATTGCATCAAAGCAAGTCTTAGCCCCTTTCCTCCCACTCAATTATTTATTTGAATAATATCCATAACTTGATCAGAAGACATGTCCTAATCCAACAAGTCATGCGTGAGCTAGTGAATTGTTAGATCTCATTATTTAAACCCAAAAAAAAAAAAGTCAGATAAGGGTGTTTGGTTAAAAACCAAAACCTCAAGTTCTTCCTCAAAATTCTACCAAAACCCTTTCCTTACCATCTATTTCTAATTCAAAAATATCAATTACTCGCATTGTTAGTATTATACAAAACTCCAAACCAAGAAACAAAATAACACAAAGTAACTTCAGAATCTTGAAGCAAATACAGTTTCTCACACTCGATCTGCGATACAACACCAGTAACACCAAGGAAATCGGAAAACAAAGGGCTCAAATTCAAAATTTACCCATCTGATTGTAATCGCACTATTTCTCTCTACAAAAACACCCTCAGTGTATAGATTTCTCAAAGAAAACTACAAGAAATCAACTTCCAACCAAAGGATTTGAAAGAAGAACACAAAGAGAAAAGAGAAAAAGATTTTGAAAATCAACCCAAACGGTAGAACACGGATTATCACCAAATAGGGCAACCAAGGGATATATTTAGACTCTTATTACCAACCATTGATCTAATCTTGATCCAATGGTCCTGTGGCTTCACAATTGTTACATGTTTTCGATACATAAATATACTGCAAGTGTACGGTGTCATATTTTGTAATATAAAGATCAAGTACAGATGTCAAACCCATAGGGATTGAATATCAATTTATACTGGGTACTATAATTGAGTAGCTTCTATTTTATTTAGATAATCAAATTATAAGATCAATGTTTTACCTAACTCTAACGTGACTATTGTGACAAATTCAATGATTTCAATGCAATTTAGAAGAAATAATCAAGATAAGAAAGCCTAAAGTTGTGATTTCACCTAACTATCATCTAAATTTCTCAATTATATAGTTATCTCTAATCAATTTTCCAAAGTTTATAAGAAAGAACCCTAATGTAATTATACTCCCTCTCTCGAGTACCGAGTAAAAATTATTCCTATATTTCAATTTCAATATCTCTATTACGAATTAAAATCAACAAATTATTAAGTTCATGGTTCTTAAGTAAAATATGTTTTAAAGATTTTATACTTTCTCTCGAAATCGATAAAATTTAGGTTGTGTTATTCTATGATATCGTCTAAGTTTCCCTCTTTCGAGTGTCAAAACTTAAACAATCAACTCATTCAATTAGTGATCAGCTAATTGAAAGCATTAAAATCAATAACACAAATAAATGGAATAGGAAAATATTTAAAAAAAATAACTATTTAATTATCAAAACATAATCTCAAGTTGGTTACATCAAACCCTAGATACGGAGTTTAGTTCATAACGAAAGCCATAGAAACTAATAAAATGATATAAAACAACATAGAGAAGAGAATAGAAAAAACTACTTTTGTAGATCTTCAATCTTCTTCGAGACGTTGTTCTTGCTTTCTTCCTTGATTTATTGATTCTTGCCCAGTTGAATTGTAGTTGAAAGATTGTATTTATATGATCATCAAGTCTCAAGAGCAATTAGAGTCAGAGTGAGCCTTAAAAGGATCTCCAAAATTCAAAACTTCTTTCCGTCGTTGACAGTACCACGACGCCGCGACAATCTGGTGGTTGGCGTCTGGCGCCTGGTCAGTAGCGTTGGGAAGCCATTGTTCAGAACTTTTTTTCGATGTAGGGCACCGGGTTCCCTGGCCATGGTGTTGGGGGCAATGTTTCGCTATAATTCTTCTGGCTTTAGTGGCATTGAAGCGCCATATTACTGGCACTACGACGTCGGTCTTCTACAATAATTTTTATCAAGATATGGTGCCACCGTTGATTTTTGCCCTTTTTCTTCTTCAACTTAGCTTATTTCTTCGCCTCTTTTACAAACTTTCGTGCTTCCTTAATGTCGATTCATATTCATCCTTTTTTACCAATTCGTCAAACTTATATCACAACATCAACAAACACATCAAAACATTCTAAAAGCTCTCAAGATGTAACAAATTATTGAATTAAGTGGCATAAATATCACGAGTATAAAACACTCATCAAATGCCCCCAAACTTAATATTTTGCTAGTCCTTGGACGAACTCAAAACAAAAAAAGGGAAATAACGAAATACACAAACAAAACTAACAAACAAATTCATATATGACAAGTTTAGTTAAATAGCTTGCCTCTTGTGACTCAAGACTGAAAAGTCAAATATTTTCTTTCTTCTCTCGTGGGATTCATACACTCCCAAACTTGTTTTCTTTTTATTCTGTTCCCAAGGTAAAATCTAAAGTTTATTTTCAATTACCAATTTCTTACACCACTCAAATTTGGCTTAGTCTAACTGGCAATGACAACAAATTATGCATTTGATGATCCTCCTAAATTATGAGTATTTCGGCAATCAAGCTTATACTAAGCAATTCAAACATACTAGTTATCTAAGCCCCCATAATAATTTAACAATTGCACAATTTCATGCTTATTTTGATATTTCTTTTAGCTAGAGATTAACCTCATCATTTTTTCTCTTCTTGGCACCTTTAACAAGTTTTTAGTTGTTAATTCCCTAGTTTTAAAAGCCAAAGGGTACCGGGTTTTAAGAAACTCCTACGGACTTACTAACTCGGGTAAAAAAGGTGCCGATGTGAGGCGTAGAGTCAACAAGTGCAATGCTCTTTTTCTTTACAAGCAAAACAAAAATAAAAGGGCTAGATCTCTAGCATACAGTTATTACTTAGCTCATATTTGAAAGTTAAAGACACTCCACACCAATATATATATATTTTAACATGCATGGAATCACCACAATCCTAAATCATATCTTTCACGACTCAAACACCCCAAATTACGCTATACAAGGTTAAGGATGTAGTGAATCATAGGTTATGGGATTTGACATCTAAGTTCTCTATCTTAACCTATCAGCATGAATCAACATATTCATGTATAATGCTACAATCAAATCACGTGCATATATAATTTCACATTTCACATGGATAAGCAGAAATGTAACCAAAACATATAACTCCATTATAATTCAAAAACCAACACATGTTCTCAAATATATACATCAACGCCGAGAAGGCTATTTAATTCACACAAGCATGCAAAATTTTTATTTTTGTTTATTTTTTTAATAATCACACAAATCAAACAAAATAAAAAAAAATCACACAAAACAACTAACCATTAGACAATTAATATTTCACTCCTCAAACTTAAACTAAATATTGTCCCCAATGTGAAATTAAAGATAAAGAAGGAAGACTTCCCTGAGTAAAAAATATTGGTTGTTTTCATTGCTATCGGCGTCATAGTGATGCGATGGTAGATTAATGGATGTTTAATGTTGATTCTAGCTCATCCCCCAAGTTTGAGACTTAACCTATAAGAAAAACAAACTTAATAAGAAACTATCAATAAAATTATAAACTAATTATCTAAACATAAGAGATAGAGAGATAGAAAGCTTGGGTTGCCTCCCAAGAAGCGCTTCTTTAATGTCATTAGCTTGACGATGTCGGAATGCCTTAGGTGAGATCTTCAAAAGGCACTTCCTTCATAATTTGAAACTTTTTTCTTGGCTTTGGATTTTTCTTCAATAGAGAATGGTCACAAGGATTAAGAAGCGGCTTTAACTTTGGTATAGCTTTCAAATCTCCTTTGATTTAACAATGTTAGGAGGTTTCAAAGGTTCTTCTATGTAGTTTTCTTTCCTTCTTGTGGGTAAGTTTCATGAGCTAAGAGAAAGTCTACCACTTCCTTACTCCCTATGTAGCTTCCAGTAGCATGTCACTTATTGAATAACTGGTTGCAATATATTGCTCCAGAGGATCATAGAACAATTCTCATTTATAATTACAACCCATTATTGCATCAATTGATTTTGACCATATGGCAAGTATTAACTTTTCTAGGGATTTCTTGGTTTGATAGATGTTGAACATGACTTGCTCTTTATTAACACGCAGTGTTAATTTTCCTCCTTGTACATCAATCAAAGCTCTCCCGGATTCCAAGAAAGGTCGACCAAGAATTAATTGTAATTCTTGATCTTCTTCCATGTCTAAAACTACAAACTCAAATAGAAAGATGAACTTGTCTACCTTTACCAATACATCTTCAATGATGCCTCTGGGGTATGTGATGTATCTATGAGCTAGTTGCAAAGTGATGGTAGTTGGCTTCACTTCTTCAAGACCCAATTTATTGAATACTGATAGGGACATCAAATTTATGCCAACTCCAAGGTCACACAATTCCTTATCAAAAGTAGAAGCGCCAATTATGCAAGGAATAATGAAGCTGCCTGGATCTTTCAATTTCTGATGGAGCTTCTTTTAGAGAATTGAAATGCATTCCTATGTCAATTTAGTTGTCTCAATCTCCTCTAGCTTCCTCTTCTTTGACACCACTTCTTTGAGGAACTTGGCATAATTCTGCATTTATGCAAATACATCTACAAAAAGAATGTTGATGTGAATTTTCTTGAAGACTTTAGAAATTTTGCAAATTGTTCATCGAACTTCTTCTTCAAGAACCTCTGTGGATATGACAATTGTGGATTGAAGATAAGTGGATTATCAAGGAATGAGATTGAGTAAGGCTTAGGAGCCTTCTTTGTTGCCCTTACCTCAGTCTTCTACTCTTCAACAATATTTCCTTCCACATGTTTGGAATAAGCTGTAGGAATCAAAGCTTCTTTAGGTTTTCTTTCTCTAATCTCCTTACCACTTCTCAGCATTAAGGCATTGCAGTGTTCCCATAGGTTTACCTCTGTATCACTAGAAAATTTTCCTTTCTGCTGGGAGTTTATTGCAGTTGCAAACTAACCAATTTGTACCTCAAGATTTTTTGTTGTGGCGCCCCATGTTGGTCATATGAGTCTTAATATTGTACAGTCCCCTAAGATGTCCTCTAGTGATAGCTTTCCTTTAGAAGTCTGAACCCACGTGAAGATTGTTGTACGTTCCTGGTATTACCATAAGACATATTCTCATGGTTTTGCAACCATGGATGATAGTTGCTACCGAATAGTTTCATCTTCGGTTGAAGTTTCGGCCATTTAAATACTAGACTTTCTCATTCTCTATCTCCATTTCTTGGATTAAAGGAGAAGCATGCATAATAGAATCTGATTTTTGCAACTACTTGGTTTGTGAGTGATGACATATGAGCTGCAAGTGCTGTAATACGATCCACCTCATAAAGGTCAGCAACTTTCTTTGCACTCGAATGTTCACTTGGCCATTGATAGTTGTTGGTGGCTATTTCATCCAATAGTAAATAAGCAACATCTGCAGCCTTAGACTTCAAAGTACCACTGCTGCAGTATCAACTGCTGTCCATGTCTAACATTCAACCCATTGTAGAAGATCTCTATTTGTATTCTATTTTGATAACCATGTTGAGGGCATCTTCTAAGTAGATTTTTGAATCTCTTACAAGCCTCATAGAATGGTTCGAAGTTTGCTTGTCTGAACTGGCTAATCTCACTCCGCAATTGAGCTCCCAAGTTGTGATGTATGTATAATCCCTGAGAAGGAAAATAGACAGATTTTGATGACGTCTTCAGTAGCACTATTCATCTTCACGATATCACAATCTCCATAGAGGAACCCATATGAGCATTAGGATCATCATGTGAAGATCTCCAAAACTGATTTTGTTGCACAATGTGGATCGATCTTGGCTCCAATTCAAAATTATTTGCAACTATTGTTGGATGTGCAATATAGTTGTCATTAACAACTGGTCTAACATAGTCTATAATAGTCCGCTGTTGATTGTTCAGATTTGCTACTTGTTCTGCTTGTTTTTCCATTGGTTCAAGTTTGTTTTTTTTCTGATACCCCTTCAAAATCGAAAGGTAATAATCCAATGTTCCTCAATCTTCGCATAAACTTGAAACAAATAACAAACAAACTATTTAACAGTAAAGAATTCTAAATAAAACAAGAGCTAGATAGTAATAATATTAGTAAAAAAATAAATATATCAATCCTCGAGAACAGCGCCAAAAACTTGTTACGTATTTTTCTATACGTAAATATACCGCGAGTGTACGGTTTTAAGTTTTCTAATATAAAGATCAAGTACGGTTGTCGAACCTACAGGAATTGAATATCAATTTATACTAAGTATTATAATTATGTAGCTTCTATTTTATCTAGACAAACAAATTATAAAATCAATGTTTTAGCTAATTCTAACATGATAATTTTGCGAATTCAACTATTTCAATGAAATTTAGAAAAAATAATCAAGACGAGAAAGCCTAGGGTTGTGATTTCACCTAACTATCAGCTATGCTTCTCAATTATCTAGTTATCTCTAATCAATTTTTCCAAGTTTATAAGCTTCCACGCTCTCTCTCTCTCTCTCTCGAGTGCTGTGTAAAAATTCATTTCCAATATCTCTATTCCGAAGTAAAATCAAGAAATTATCAAGTTTATGGTTCTTAAGTAGAACATACTTCAAAGATTCTATACTTTCTCTAAAAAATCTATAAAATCTAGGTTGTGTTATGTACATCAAACCCTAGATATGGAGTTTAGTTCATGACAAAAGCCATAAAAACTAATAAAATCATATAGAACAACACAGAGAAGAGAATAGAAAAGAACTATTTTTGTAGATCTTCAATCTTCTTCACGATGTTGTTTTTGCTTTCTTCTTTGATTTCTTGCTTCTTACCGAGTTGAATTGTAGTTGAAAAATGGCCTAAAGACTGGTATTTATACCATGATCAAGTCTAAGAGTAGTTGAAGTCGAATTGGGCCTTGAAAGAATCCCTAAATTCAAAACTTCTTTCCGCCGCCGCCGCGCCATGATAATCTGGGGGTTGGCGCTTCGGTGCCTAGTCAGTGACACTGGGGCACCATTGTTCTAAACTTCTTTTCCGATGTAGGGTGTCGGGATGTCTCGACCATGATGCTGGGGCGTTGATTCACTAAAAATCTTCTGGCTTCAGTGGCGTTGAGGCATTATGTTACTGGCACTCAAGCGCCGGTCTTCTACCATAGTTTTTACCGAGATATAGAGCAGGGTCGTGACGGGGCCGAGGTGGTGCCGGTTGCCACCGTTGGTTTTGACCTTTTCTTCTTCAACTTAGCTTATTTTTTCGCCTCTTTTACAAACTTCCGTGCTTTCTTACTGCCTTTTAATTTTCTCATCCATTTTAGCTCATTATACTCCTTTTTTACTATCTACATGTCTTGTTCTTTCATAAAAGCAGGACTATGACACAAATGTAAATCACTTTGACTATTAGAATAGCTAATATTAGGTTTGGAAATCATACTTATTTCAGTTAATAACCCTTAAGCCATAAGGCTTCCTTTATAGCCTTTGTAACTACAACATATTCAACCTCCCTGGTAGACAGTGTAACTATAGGCTACAACTATTATTTCCAACTTCTAAAAGTACCACATAAAGTAAACATATAGGCTATGTTACATTCCTATTATTTCTATCACTAGCAACATTAGTTTCAACAAAACCCTTTAATATTATTCACTCATTGAAGGTCTTGAACATTAATCCTAAATGTAAAGTTCGTTTCCAATGTCTGAGAAGTCACTTAAGAGCCTCTAGTGTTCTAGTTTAGGATTAGTCATGAATCTACTTAAAATGCTAATAGCATGAACAACATCAGATCTTATTCATACCATAGTATACATGATTGTACTCACAACATTAGCATAGGGTACTCTCTCCATATATCTAATATCAGAATCATCAATTGGACATTATTACTGAATGGCCATACTTGTGACAGCGGTAGCATTGAATGTTGGACCTGCCAAATTTTGATCATGCTCAAACCAGGGTTGATGATCATGTTATCTGCCTCTACCTTGAGAATCAAGTGTGAAACTACCTCTTCCTTTTTCTTTTCCTCTACCTCATACACGACCTCGACCATCAGCCTTTCCCTTAGAGATTTTATTATGACAGGTTTAGTTCCATCTATCTCTTTCGGGAAAAAGGCGGGTACGCTCAAAAGTGAAGTCAGTTAGTGGAGCCCGTTACTGTTAGTCAAGTGATTTCCCTCATCTAAATGCACAGTCCCCTTAATGCTACGAAGTGAAGCAGGTAGTCTCTGACTTACTTGCCCACTGGACTGCCCAGAGATCAATGCTCTCTCGTCCCAATTTTCCTGTGATTTGTTGATTCACATCGATAAAACCAGTTGGTGGATAGGATTCGTATTATGCTGTAGAATTACCGAGTTTCTAACTCCTATGGAATTTTTGAGGAAAAAGGCTACGCTCCTTGCTAACATTCTAACGAGAAGGAAGGTGTCAAATAAGATATAGGGTGCTTTAGAGCTGGGGGCAGAGCATTTCCAAGGCTTTTTAAAACAAAAGCACCAAGCCCGATTAACTTACAAAGAGAGTACTGCGTGGCGCGTTTAGATCGCCATTGGGGGTGACTCACTAAATCAAGTCTCAAAGCTTGTTCCTCTACTGAACTATTTGTCATTCTATGCTCATGCACCAGTAATGAACATTGTAATTTTCTTTCTTCTTCATTATTCTTGAGTCAATAAAATCTCTTAATTCCCCTGCCATATTCTTATCTTTATTATTCTTTTGCATGATCATATACTTCATTATTATTTGCCATATAACTGCAACATTTCAATCCGTTAGTTTGTTTTACAACAAAAGTTAAGTTACATTTAAATGAGACAAGAACGAGGACTTTTATGTAGAGAGGGTACTAGAGACCCTTTATGGATTTTTGACATGTTACCTCATCCATGTTAGGCTGCTTGTTGTATATGTGCGAAGAAGTATTACGAAGCAAAAACAGAAAATCAAATATTCTACATTTTTCTCAGACCTGGTGGCTGTAGAAACCTTGTTATGAACTACCTTTGGATTCGGATTTTGAAAATTTACTGCTGTCGTAAATGCTTCTGCTAAAAAAAAAAAAAAGTGTTTGAAAGGATATGGTTCAATTCGGATAAGAATGAAGTGGAGGCTACATGTGTAATTTCATCTCAAAAGTTGAGGATAGAATAGAGAGATCCAATATCAACGGTGCCTTATTCTGGGAAATAATAATTGTACAAGGTGGGCCCCCCACTGCTGTGAAGGGCCGGTCAGGGGGGCTGTATCTCAACTTTTCGGCTAAATGTCCTTTCTTGCAGAAATTTTTAAAGATAAATTTATCGTTGAAAAATTAGCTGCCAAATATTATTGTTAACTAGGCTTTTTAGCCAAAATCTCCAAACTACATTTAGACACAGCTTGATCTTGTCTCTAGAGTCACTGGACACTATTCCTCGACACTAAGGCTATGTTTGATAGTCAAGGAATTCCATGGAAGTAGGAAAATGTTTCCATTTTCCCCAAATTGTGGTGTTTGATAGCACAAATTTTCCTAGGAAAACATTTTTC
>CAIGRT010038558.1:0-11677 GCA_903798405.1 Fraxinus platypoda
CCGAACCGAACCCGAACGGTTCCATAATTATATTTGGACCCGACATGTCCATTTATTAAATACCCGAAAGTTTTGGGTCGATTCGGTTCTCTTCAGAATCGAACCGAACCGACCCACGGACAGCCCTACAGAATACTACATTAACAGTGTTCACAATGCTTGAAGAGTTTGGAAGTTGAATAACTCATGGTTTATAAAGGGTCATTTCAGCAAAGCTTTCAATTAACGAGAGGATGGAAAAAAAAGGAAATGAAGGCGAATAAGGGCTTTAAAAATATATTGAATAATCTAAAGATATTCATCCATGCACATTTCAATTGCTGTGAACTTGTGCTGTAGAAATTGCAAGATTGGTCCTTATGCATGATATATTCTAGATAGAGGAGTTTGTAGTTCAAATTGAGCACAATCTATTTGATTCAAGAGCCAGATCATGCTGTAGAAATATTTCAATTTTGTTGGCTTACTCTGTATTGCATTAGATGCTTTGAAGTGAAACCAACAAGAGAAAAGCTATTAAGATAATGTGCAAACGTTTAACAGTTACCAGTAATTGCAAATTATGAAGCAGTGACACTAAACAGTTTTTTGAACTGATACAATTATCCTCTGGGAATGTTATAGGTTGAAGCCATATTAGTACAGGTATTGAACGTTTATTTTCAAATGACCAATTCCATTATTTGTCTGTAGCCAAGCCGATGCTGCCAACTGATTTTGAAGAAAATACGTGGGCAACACTTAAGTCAGCTATCAGTGCCATATTCTTAAAACAGCCAGATCCATGCGACTTGGAGAAGCTCTATCAGGTTAGTTAAATGTTTCATCTTCTTTCATAAACAGCGGCTGTTACACATTAATTGACCTTCTTTATCATATTAGGCGGTCAATGACCTCTGCCTGCACAAAATGGGTGGTAGTCTCTATCGTCGGATTGAAAAGGAGTGTGAATCATACATATCTGCTGCACTGCAATCTTTGGTTGGCCAAAGTCAAGATCTTGTCGTTTTTTTATCACTTGTTCAGAAGTGGTGGCACGACTTTTGTGATCAGATGTTGATGATTCGTGGTATAGCATTATATCTTGATCGAACATACGTGAAACAAACCCCGAATGTGCGGTCATTGTGGGACATGGGTTTGCAGCTTTTCCGCAAACATCTTTCTTTAGCTTCGGAAGTGGAGCACAAAACTGTATTTGGTCTTCTGAAAATGATTGAGAGTGAGAGGTAATGTCCAAATTCTCGATGAAGTGACAATAATTTATGCACACAATCTGTTGATAGCAACCGGATTAGTGAAGTTACGTATCACTGGACAGATAAGATTTCGTAATTCAACAGTCAACATGTCTCTACTAATCTTTTACCATATCTGTTCAAAGCAGTACACTGAAATTGCTTTTGTGATAGCATTTGCATTAATATTCGGATTAATCCAGTGGTATAAATGGGAATTCAGTAGAGCTTGGTGATTGCATTTTCTTTTTTCCTTTTGATAACTATAACATTTCGATGAGTAGTGCCAGAGCTAGTGCGACCATGTAAAGGAAACCATGCATACTACCCACTCCACTGCATTCCCTAGAAATTTACACTTGGGAAAAGAAGTCAAGAAAACTGAAGTGTCCTGTATTCTACTAAAAAAGTTTCCTTCTAAATTCTTAACACTAACTGGCTTTACGATTTCTTAACCTCTCTTCCAATGCCTCTCTCTCTCTCTCCCCCCCTTTTCCGTTAATAGTTAACAGAGCATATCTGTCTATGAAGTTCGTGTTCTTGTTTGAATCCTGATTCTGAATCTACTGAATTTTTTTCTGTGGCTTCATCTTCCGAAAAATTTGTGACACTGGTAACCATCTTCAAGATTAAACTTCCCAAAACACTCGAAACTATCCCAAGCCATGTGCAGTTTGCCTTTTGGTGACTGCTAAATCCATCACCCCTATCTATATCAGCAGGAACTAGCACCTTCTATCAGACAATGGCATGCTTTCAATTTGGGGTTTACTATACTTGTCTTACCATCATATTTTTCATTCTCCTGTCTCTTTGTTCTTCTTCATCCTACAGATTAGGTGAAGCAGTTGATAGAACTCTTCTTAACCATCTTTTGAAGATGTTCACTGCGTTGGGAATATACCCAGAAAGCTTTGAGAAGCCTTTCCTTGAAAGTACATCTGAATTTTATGCTGCTGAAGGTGTAAAATACATACAACAGTCAGATGTTCCGGATTACTTGAAACACGTGGAGGTGCGTCTTTGTTCTGCTTTTCCCTTCACTTGCATTTTTGTAAAGGTCTTGATTTTCTATGCAGTATTAACCTTTAATTTTTTCCCTTTTTCACTGTTCAATCATTTTTCTTTGGAAGAGAATGGTAGACATAGATTCAGTTGTTATTACCTATTCGGAATTACTTTAGTTTTTGATATACTTGACTGCCTATGTTCTTGCAGATAAGGTTGCAAGAAGAACATGATAGATGCTTACACTATTTGGATGCTAGTACAAAAAACCCATTAATAGCAACTGCAGAAAAGCAACTTCTTGATCGTCATAAATCTGCAATTCTTGATAAGGTGCCTATTAGAGGATGACTTTTCAATTACTTAAGCAGTTTTCCCTTGCTAATCTTGTGTTTACCTATACAAAGTGATTTTACTCCTCAACTCTCTGTCCAGGGTTTCGTTATGTTGATGGATGGAAATCGTATAGAGGATCTCCAGAGAATGTATACGCTTTACTCCAGGATCAATGCCCTAGAATCTTTTAGGCAGGCCCTTAGTCTGTACATCCGAAGAACTGGGCAGGGCATGGTCATGGATGAAGAAAAAGACAGAGATATGGTATCTAGTTTACTGGAATTTAAAGCATCTCTTGATAGGATATGGGAAGAAGGCTTTTTCAAGAATGAGGCATTTAGCAATACCATCAAGGATGCATTTGAGCATCTTATTAATCTTCGTCAGGTACATTTCTTTCATTAGTCACTTAATTGTCTTTGATTTTCTACTTTTAACATAATAGAAAACTCTGGAGTTAGATAAGTATGATTGTCTCCTGTGTCAAAGCATGTTCTCATGTAGTTCTGAGCGTCTTCTAACTCCATTTCCTTCTGGAAAAATCTCTAGAGTATATCTTCCCTGAGGTCAAAGCATAAAAGGTCTATGCATATCTTTTTATTGAGTTTTATATTATAATATGATAGGATACTTGAAACAAAAATATAAGAAACATTTAGATGAAACCAGTAATCTTAGCCCTTGTTTGACCTCCATTTTTCCCAAAACTTATTTTCAACCACACATTCTCTCATAAAATAATTTTTCATGTAAATTCAAAACTTTTCTCTAATTTTTAACTACACATCCTTCAAAAAAATCACTATTCCAGAATACATTTCGTCCAAAAAAATGGGTCTCAAACAAGGGCTTAATATTATATCAATGTTCTTCATCGTCCAATAGACTTGATTAGGAAGAGGATATTTAAGTTTGCCTCATACTTTTCAGTATTCAAATGCTTAGACATTGTCTTTTCCGTTTTTGTCGTGGATGTGAATTATATTTTTGAGTGGTAGCACTGGTTTGGGGACAAGCAATCCATAGAGTTAGCATACTTACCAAAAAGGTGATATTGGTTTTGGGAGATCCTGATTTACATAAAACAATATGAAATCATGAGAGTCAGAAAGTAACATGTTTGTACAAAGTGCGTTCACTGTTTATTTATAAGGTAAATATAGTTCAAGTGTAGAGCCACCACATAGCATGTCATAATTAAAATTTTGTTTGGTATACATATTTAAGAAGCCTCTGATGCTTGTTTTCTCATGTCAGGTGATATTGGTGTTTAATAATCTTTCTAGGACTCCCTCTGTTTCTTGATGAACTATTTTGAGATGGCTGGAAGAAGGCATAATTAGATTTCCTGCCTTCTTTTAGTTGTCCACACTCAAATTACATTATATATAATCACAACCAAGACAGTTACCAATCCTCTATTCGATTGCTTGTTTCCTCTCAATGAGAGAGAGGGAGAGAGAGAGAGAGAGGAAGCAGGTCTTTGATAGTTACATTCACTTGGCAGCTTCTGATATCTGTTTGTTCAGTGTGAAGGGGCCACAGTTTTCACTATCAGGATCATCTTCTCGTCCCCTTGTTAGGGGAATAAATATATTACTCTCTACTTGATCATCCTATATCTTTTAATACTCAATCACGTGAATTTTCTTCATTTTCCTGAAAGCAATTATCAGTGCACTATGAGCATGTTTGGCTAAGCTTGAAAAACTTAGAAATTTACTTAAATTTGATCACCTTTTTGAGCCTGTATGTTTTGGTTAAATTTAAAAATAAGTTATCCATTTTGACAAACTGTTAATATAAGAAACTATTTTTACCTAAAATAAGAAAAGTTTACATATACGCATAACCATACATGTTTGGAAACAAAATTTACAAAAAATTAAGTCTGACCTACTTTTAAGTTTAGCAGGACATCTCAATAATGCAGACTAAATTCTGAAAATTTCTCTTAAACACAGTCTATCGACCCTCTCTTTTTCCTTTTCTGGTGGTGATGGTTTGAAGAAGGTGCTCTGAAGGGCCATTATTGATAGTTATTATTGATTGGATATCATGGGTAATAAAATGTTACCTCGTGATTCTAATGCTCATGAAAATCCTGAATTATTCTCTTATTTCAAATCTGCAAAATAAATTTAGTATCATTCTTTTGCTGTCCATTTGTTCTCGATGACCATAGCTTACTGCACATTATTGTGTTCTATATTAGAACCGACCTGCTGAGCTAATTGCAAAGTTTGTGGATGAGAAGCTTCGTGCTGGAAACAAGGGCATTTCAGAGGAGGAACTTGAGGGTACACTTGATAAAGTCTTGGTTTTGTTCAGGTTTATACAGGTAACATTGATGAATTTATACTTAAAGCTGATATATAGGGACGCTTGGTAGCTGTATGGGCCAAGCCTTGCTGCTGATATTATACTATTTCTCTCCCCAACAACTAATTCTTGGAGTCGTGCTTTTTTTCTAAAACTCATGTAGGGTAAGGATGTATTTGAAGCGTTCTATAAGAAAGATCTTGCAAAAAGGCTTCTGTTGGGGAAAAGCGCCTCTATTGATGCAGAGAAGTCCATGATTACTAAGGTAAGTGCCTTTTGCCTTTTCCAAGTCTTTCTCTACGAAAAAGTTTTCATCCATTCTCACTCAACACAATTCACATGGGTATTGCAGTTGAAAACTGAGTGTGGCAGCCAGTTTACAAATAAACTTGAAGGAATGTTCAAGGTGTGTATTATTTATTCTGGCTGAGCATGTGAAGCATGTAATTTGTTTTCTATTTAGTTATTTACTCTACCAACAAATGTCCCTATTGCTTCAAATCACACCAAGCTTCAGGTGTACCTCCTGCTCATTGTCATGAGATTATATCTATTACAGTGATTTATCCTACTCTCAAGTGTAGGAGGCTTCTTGGCCATGAGATTTGATTGTTTTACTTGACTCCAGCTTTTTCAAATTTGGACATTATTATTGTGGGAGTACAATGTTTCCCTTGCAGCAGGCTTTCATTCTGTATATCATTCTGCTAGTAAGAGTGTGTAATCATTTGCTTAATGATGTTGGAAAACACAATACTTCAGGACATTGAATTGTCAAAAGAGATCAATGAATCATTCAAGCAATCATCCCAAGCTCGGACAAAACTACCATCAGGAATCGAGATGAGCGTCCACGTCTTAACGACAGGGTAGGTGGTCATCTTTCATTACTTTGTAGCGCTTTCAAGCTTCGATATTTTCCCTCATCACAGGATTCTCTGAGGAATAAAATGTGTGAGATTAATTGGCTGCAGATACTGGCCAACATATCCACCCATGGATGTTCGGCTGCCACACGAACTCAATGTATATCAGGTTTGGCACAAACTGGAGTTCGTGACAATTAGATTTGGCACAATGCATACAGTTGCATACACTAACTTTATGTAGTTTTCTGATCTCCATGCAGGATATTTTCAAGGAGTTTTACTTAAGCAAGCACAGTGGAAGGCGATTAATGTGGCAAAATTCATTGGGTCATTGCGTGCTGAAAGCAGAATTTCTGAAAGGTAAAAAGGAGCTGGCTGTTTCTCTATTTCAGGTTGGTTTCAATTAATTACGTATGCATTGTTGGTTATAGCTTTCTCCCCCCTTTATACTTTAATAATGCTTGCCACAAGTCTAAATTTTGTAACATGTTAGTGATTCTGTCTGTACATTCACTGCCCCAGACGGTTGTGTTGATGCTATTTAACGATACACAAAACCTTAGCTTTCAAGATATTAAGGAATCTACTGGCATTGAGGATAAAGAGCTGAGGAGGACTTTGCAATCACTTGCATGTGGAAAAGTCCGTGTTCTTCAGAAAGTAAGTGATCGTTACCTGACAGATTATTTCCTTCTTCAATTCGAGATTTTTCTCTGTTGAAAAGATTTAATTTCCATTACAGATTCCCAAGGGGAGAGATGTGGATGATGATGACTCCTTTGTGTTCAATGATCAATTTACTGCTCCTCTCTATCGTATAAAGGTATATCCATTGTTCAAATGAAGCAGTGAAATCAAGACCAGAAAGGAATAACTAGAATCACTGGCTTGCTATTTGTTCTTGTTTTTTTGAAGCTAACATTTTCTCGATATGAGCAGGTAAACGCCATTCAGATGAAGGAAACAATTGAGGAGAACGCTAGCACTACTGAGAGGGTGTTCCAAGACCGGCAATACCAGGTTTACTTCCACCACGTTCATCCGTATTCTTGAAAATCTGAGATTCTCTGTTTGTTTTTGCAATTGAATTTATTTTCTGCTGCAACTATTTGTGCAGGTTGATGCTGCTATTGTTCGGATTATGAAGACGAGGAAAGTGTTGAGCCACACACTCTTGATAACTGAACTTTTTCAGCAGGTATTTGAATTTCTTGTCCCCTTATTGTCTTGGGTGTCTGACTTGAATGTATGAATCTTTGCTTGGCGCTGGCCTACTTGCATGCGATCAAGTTCATCTGGTTATCGCATGTGACCGTCTTTGGGCCCACAAGACGAAGATAAAATCATGGCCATCAATAGTTGTTACCACATTGAAATGAAAGCACTTGAGAGAATGTTTGGCTATTATTAAAGAAGTATCAAAACAAGTGATTTTAATATATAAACTTTTATTGAAGTGCTTACTTCTGAAACAAGTTACTTTTTCTAGTTAAAAGGAAGAATAAAAAGTAACATATCCAAATATGTTGGGAAACCACAAGTTACATTAAAGTAAATTTTACCTCATTTTTTAAATTTTAGCCAAACGTGCTTACTGTTTTGTGGGCAAAAGAATGAATAACTGGAGTAAATGTTTTGTTATCTTGATTACACAGCTCAAGTTCCCCATAAAACCGGCTGACTTGAAGAAAAGGATCGAGAGCCTGATAGACAGGGAGTACCTGGAGCGTGATAAGAATAACCCTCAAATATACAACTACCTTGCTTGAAACAACAGGTTTCCTGGTAAATGACTTTGGGGAGTTTTTTCCCCTTGTTAAGAGGCTAGAAGCGAATCGATTCAATCCCGTGTTTCACTGTGTATAGAAACTCAGAGCCGTTATTTTTTTGTTGTGATGTACACTTGCTGTAAAGCATACCTTGTTATTATGTTTTCAAATTCAGTTTGTACTCTGAAAAACAGATGCTTCGGGATCCTGAGATATCTCCATTGAAGTGAAACTTCATATTGGATCGACTGGAACAAGTATATTAGCCTTTCACCCCTAGTCCGTCCTTAGATTCGCAGCCCATCATCTTCTGTTTGAGGTTACTTTAGATAAGTTTCAGTTAACGTTCAGCTACTATTTTTTTTTTTTTGACAAGTTAGCATTAATTTTCCTGAAGTCAGCTCTGAGAAATATTTTCATTAAGCTGTTTATCTATAAATTAATTGCAAAATATTGAGGCAGTAACGAGGGTCTTGCTGCCGAGAGAAGACAACCAATTTAGCCAATTGTCGGCCAAAAAAATGGCAGTTCTTTTAACAAAATCTGAAATCTAATTATCGCAATGCAGTCACGGCATCAAAGGCCAAATTACAAAGTGAAAATGTAATAGAACCGTAGACAAATACGAAAGCGGTAGCAGTGGCAAACGGATCAAGCTGCTCTCGATTTGTTAAGGCTCGGTTTATGGTTAGCTTGGGTTCGTTTTGAGATGAGTAACATTATTTTTCCCACAAGCTGGCTTGTTTGAGCTCGTTGGCACGAACTAGCGAGTCAGTTCATACAGGCTCATGAGGCCTACGAGCTAGGATTGAGCCAAACCCATATTTTGAGCACCAGTCGAACTCGAGCTCGCACCCAAATGAGCTTGAGAGCCGAGACGAGCTCATGGATGTAAAGGTTGAGCCAAGCCGAGCCTAGAAAGCAGCATTCAAATTTTTTCAGAGATTACTACTATTTAACCAGACAAATTTAAATCCTTTGATTAAGGTAACTTCAAAACTTTGACATCCAATACATATCAAAAGACTCATGGAATGCGTTAGGAGAAGTGATTTTTTTTTAAAAAGCATCACTGATTCAAAGAACCCTACAAAAAAAAATAAAAAATGCAATAGATTCTTTCATTGTTTATTGGCATTTACAATATCAATAACTAATTGTTGAAACTTAAATATACCAAATTGGAGTTGAAAGACAACAACGGGAGTTTTCAATGGTCCCATTTTTCATGTTAAAGTTTCCTGTGTCACGACCACATTATCATCATCATCTTCATTTCTAAACCAAGTTTTAAAAGAAAAAAAAAAACAAAATATAAGTCAAAATTATTGAGGTGGCTGATGGTGAGAATGTCAACCTCAAAATTCTTATCCTCTTATATAAATAACTAAACTAATTATTGATTCCAAGATAGTAGAAACATATTGATAATAGATAGATAACATTTGGCGATACAAGTAATTTTCTAAACAAATGTCAAGAAAACTACAATTTTTTACACCGAGCAAAAAGGAACAGAAATGGTGTCCCCATTACTGGAATTCAGTATACAAAGTGATCTGGTATTGAAAAAACATATTACATAAAAACCATGTAATTAATACAAGTACAAAGTCGAGGAATACAATTTAGGTTCCAGAAACCATGTAATATGTTTGCAACAAAAATCTTCCAACATCTTATCATCTCTCTACTATATTGACATTCTCATATAAATACTATTGTAGCAGCAGAAACAAGCACACAACAGAATCCCAAATAAACAAAGGAGTTCTAAGCAAACAGAACCTGAGAGCGTGATGGCATCAAGTCGGAGAGTGTATCGGGTGCCTCAACTACTTCCCATTGAACAGAGAAGCAGGACTTTCTTTCTAAAGTGTGTCTAGGGAACATTCTTGTTATATGGCCCACAGCAATGTGTAGGTTCTGACCGACAACATAGATCATGCGATCACAGCTGTTAACACAGAAAGGCTTGCATATCTGCTCAGGTATAGGAGGTCCGTCTACAGCATCCCAAGAATCAGTCTTCGCATCATAGACTTTCAATTTTGTCCTCTCGTGCTCGGAGACCACAAACAAATGCCCCAAAATCACGACACTTGAACCCGTCCAGCCTTCTCGTAGACCAGTAGCCATATTCTCCCAGTTATCAGTTATCGGGTCATAGACCTGACCCCGAGGTACAACATAGAAGGGCCAAAACCACCCTTCTGTCATGAGAAGCTTCCCATTAAGAACTGCAGTATCATATGTCGCCATGTTAGTTCTCATGTTCGCAACAGGACTCCATGTACCTCTATTAGGATCCAGGACTTCAGTTGAGTTAAGCTCAAACAGTTCTGAGCTGTTCCCTCCAGCCACATATATCATTCCATCGATCACCCCACTAGCGAAAAACGACCTTGCTGTGCTCATCTTTTTCATCACCATCCAACGGTTTGTATACATTTCATATTTCAATACTAAATCAAGGGAGCCATCCACATCAGATTCTACACCACCACAAACAAAGAGAACACCCTCATGGGGTATGGAAACAAACCCGAACCCATGTGGACAGACCTTATCTTTACAAGGCATAGCAGGGATTGTGTGCCAAGAGAACTGAGTGAGGTCAAGAACTTTCCATTCAATTTTTCCAGTACATTTATGGAAGGCGAAAACAAATAGCCAAGGATCATGAAACCCGAGCTCCTTTCTCCGGGTAAAAAACTGTCCTTTGCTACCAAACAGGGAATACCAACGCTTACAGACAAGCCTGAAGACTGAATGGTCATTGACTGGTAGCCGAAGGAGGCACTGGAGGGCGACATCATCTGGAAGTCCTGGAATTAAAGGCTCTCCCTTGAGAGATAGTTTCAATTCTAGCAAAGGATCTAGCAAAGAGGAATTTGTTGCAGCTACCCTAAATTTCGGGGATAATGTCATTTGGGAATCCCCAAGCTTGTGCACTGGAGCTTGGGTTGATGAAACTCGCACTCTTTGCATCTTTTTCGTCTAGGATAAAAATGCAAAATAAGTTACTACACTATTTTATCCCTTAAATCCAATTTATTAAATTGACTTCACCGGGAGGTGTTGATAGTTGATTAATTATATAGCAATTCACTTTAAAGTCCACCTCAAATCGCCTATTCTCTAAAATTCCCAATTACAAAATCAATTATCTCAAACTCATATCCTCTATATTCTTATAACTTCTGAACTACAAATCACAAATCCACATCTGAAATCCCAAAAGAAAAACCTCATGTGCATAAAAAACACAACTTTTTAATTCTTCATCTCCCTCGAATTATAGATGTTACTTTTTATTTCCATTTCTGCCTCCAAAGCACAATCTTTAAGAATTCAAAGGTTTTTAAATCCCTGAAAATAAAACACAAAATAACCAAAAAATAAAGAATCAATTAGAAACAGCAAAAATTCCTTATATATTTCAATTTTCATCATAATAATCTAAAATACTCAAGAAACATAAAAGCCCAGTTCATATAAACATACAAACATATATTGGTTACAGTCCATAAACATCAATAACAACCCCAACAAGTAAAAAAATTCAGAAATAAAAAAGAAAGGAATTTTCTAGGTAAAAGTAAATGAGAAAAATGAACTTACAGAGCAGGTAAATTGCTTGATTCTAATTTGGAATTCAGTAGATTAGACTCATGAGATTTATTGACCAAGAAAGACTCTTTACTATTTCCCTTAATTTTGCTTGAATTTTTTTTTGCTTCTTTCTGGAGTAACTTGGAAAGAAGGATTATAATTTGCTCAGAAAATCAATGGTTGTCAATTTGTAATGTTTAGCAAAATTGGCTTCAAACTCACGCGGGAATCAGGTGGAACGCGCCAACTAAGTGCGTGGTGGGACGCTGCTAATTATCATTTTTCTTTTCTATTTACGCCATACTGTTATGTAGCTATTAAAATCGGATTAAAATTGAAAAATTAGTCGTTATTGTTGATTTTTATTAGACGAGTGAGACCCAATAATGACTATATTTTCAATTTTAATTGAATTTGAAGTACGACCGAACACGCCATTAAAAGACAAAAAGATTATTAATTAATATAGAAATTGATTACAAAGGCATAGATGAAATGTAACATCAACTAGGGTTGGGCA
>CAIGRT010038565.1:0-12175 GCA_903798405.1 Fraxinus platypoda
GTATTTCAGGGTACTCTTTTTCTTTTTTTTCTACTGGCATTATTAGTTATGTGAATCCCTGAAGATTTTTAACAATCTTTAGTTCCATTTTGCTCAGTTGTATTATTGTTTTTAATTTTACTTATTGTTCCTTCAGGCTACAACTAAACCGATACTTATTTACCCAAATAGTGGCGAGAGTTATGATGCTGATAGGAAGGAGTGGGTGGTGAGTTCTCGACATTTTCATTTCAGTTTTTTTGAGAAGCTGCTCACCGATATATTGTTTTTACAAACTATCTGACCTGGCTTGCTGATATTTTATTTTATTCTATTCTTGATAAAAAATTGTAGCGTAGAGGGAAATGCTGCTTCCTCATCTATTTTATGAAGGGTTTCCTTCAAAATAATCTAGTTCAACTGAGTACCTTTTTTTTTTTTTGATAAATCAAGTTTCATTAAAAATCTGTGCAAGGAGGATTCTTGATAATGTAAAATGAGACACAATTCTCCCGCCTTGGTTCTGGGTCGGGAATTTGACTTGCTACGACGTACTTCCAGGTTTAGTCTATTACCCTTGATTTTGCCAAGTACTTTTAAGGCGTTCCTCCATTTCTATCGTTTGTGATGGATGTAATGTGTTTCTAAAGGCTGATTTATGCAATATTGTACTTTGGCAGTTTGGCCATAAATACAAAATTTAGTGAGTCCAAATAATTTTATTACATGTATCCATATTTAAAAATAAAGAAAAGGGAAATATGAACTGCCACAGTTTAATTGTTTGTGCTTAAATCAAATACTTGCATCTGTCTCTCGTTAAGATCACCATGTTGTAAACAACGAGAACTTCCTTCGCCTTTTAATTGGTACTCCTAGGAGTTGCGAGTCAGTATTCCATATCAATTTTGTTTTAACTATGAATTTTCTGTTGCAGCAAAACACGGGTGTATCAGACAAAGATTTTGTATCCTATGTTAACAAATGGTGTGAAGTAGGAGCCTCCCTGGTAGGAGGTTGCTGCAGAACTACTCCCAACACTATCAGAGCAATTTATAGGATCCTCTCCAGCAGATCTGCTGCCCTGTCTTAAGTGTGTCTTAATGCAACTAACTACAGAAGTGGAGAGGTGTTGGCCTAAAGGACAAAGCTGATTCTGATATGAAGTTATGGATTTTTGTCTAATTGCAAATGGAGAGGTTAGACAGATACTCGCAGGAGGAAGGCTTTGATTGACATAGAGACTAGAAGAAAAGGTATACATCAGTGACTGGCTGATCTTGAAGACGCTTTATATTATATTGATCACAAATTTACCTTCGGGGCATGTTTGTTAATACGTCACTGAAGTAGAAAAATAATTTCAGTTTTTACTTTTTAATACTATTCAGAAATGTCTAATTCACCTCATTAAACAAGCCATTTAGGTGGTCACAAAACTAATTATGTACTGCTCTTTTATGGAAATTTTGTTCTTAAAAAATTGTCAGTTGCCAAATTACTTGCGATCTCTGTCCTTTTTGCTGCCAATAAATCATTCTCACTGAATGAGCTTCTCTTGGATGTTCTTCGAATTCCTTGTAAAATGAGGGATGTACTAGATAAAGATGGAAAGGTGGTAAGTGATGAAGGTAGAGCCCATCATTCTCATTATTCACTCTGTTGAATGAACTAAAGGTTGCACATATGCTCATTGTTAATTCCATTTCATGATGCATTATTGCTAGTAGGATCTCCATCTCTAATGGTAAGTTAATTTATTTCTTACGCGAGATAATAATGTACACTCGTGGATAAGGGTGGATTAGGCTGGACGAGAGAGATCAAACCAGCAACCCAACACATATCCATCTCTACCTACCCAAAAGGATTTCAAACTGAACTTGGTAACCAGTCTCTTTCCCTACTAGAAGTTCAGTACATTTGAGATGCGATTTTTGGATTGACGGGATTTGAAATCCTGGATGATGTCGAGGATTGCACCCCACCAGATAAAGACTGAGGGTAGAAAACGCAACCAGGATTTTGACTTCAAATTGAAGATCAACTTGGGCAGCAAGATTAAAGAGTGTCATTCAGGATGTGGAGGCAACTTTATCAGGAACAGCAACACCTGCTGCTGTTTCTAACTTAAGACAGACTAAAATATCCTTTTCCTAATGTATACGGACGGTTGCAGAAATACGCAATTGGAAGCATCTAGTAACATGAAAACCCATTCCACCTGAAAGCCGTAAAAAATACACAATTGGGAGCATCTAAAAACATGAAAACCCATGCCAACTGAAAGCCGTAAATTTATATAAACGAGCTGAGACAATACAAATCAGAGTCGTTGAAAAAAAACATCTTCAATTACTAGTCCTGGACACTTTCTTCGTTAAAATGTATGTATAGCCACATCGATTTATAAAAAGCGTTTGTTTTCACTTCACAGATTGATATAAACTGCAAGCTATCAGTACTGCAAAGAGGATTCACCAAAGCACACATAAACTACAAGCTACCATTACGGCAAAGTGGATTCACCAACATATATCAAAATAGAACTTTAGTACTAGAAATGTCATACGAGATTCAGGATTACAATATAAATGATGGTGAAACTAATAAAGACGGGTAAAGACTGATTAAGAATCAAACCCGGAGTAAACGCCACTCTCTCTTAGCAACCTCTTCTCTTCTTCCACATAGTTCTTCCCCCGACTAGCCTGACCAAGATCTCTCTTCCTCTTCTCCTTCTGTTGAAAAGAAAGATTCTTTTTATCTTTCTGTGTTTGCACGTTTTTTAGCAGCTCTGCATCAGCTAATGCATCTCTTGTTCTCAGTCGATCTTCATAAGTTTCTTCTACCTCCTTTGCCCGAGTTTCCTTTCCCAATGACCAAGACCAGTCCTGTTTCTGATCAGGCTCTTTTGGTGGTGGGATGCTCAAGACTGATAATCCTCCTTTATATCCATGTTGACTCAAAGCTTCAAAGTCGAGACCTTTGCTCTTTTTCTTTGCAGAGTCAACTGTATCCAAGTAGCAAAAATTCAAGGTCAAGCCATTAGAATCTATTTTTGGTTTTTCCTCTTCTTTTTCTTTCTTTCTTTTTTTTTTTTTAAATCATGGTGGGGGCGGGGTGGAGGTGCAGTGAAAATGATGGAAGGAGAGTTTGGGGTGTTAAGAATAAGAAACCTAATTTTATTCCACCGTAAACAATCAATTCGCATAAAGAAAAATACACTCAAGAACACACAAGATATACTGATGTTCGCCTCAATGTGTGACTGTGGTCTCTCCCATCGCTGCAGTAATTCACTATGATGAAAATAAGTTTACAAGAGATAATAGCATACCCTATCTTTTGTAACCTCTCTCTCTTTTACGATGGTAATGATAAAACCTAATAACATCTCCCTATTTATAAGACAAATTAGGAAAAATCGAAATTAAAAGTTTGAAATTACTAAGCTACTTTAATAAAATTTTGGTCTGAGCCGCACACTCCGGTTCAATCCCACGGTAACCTCACCGCGGATTGGCTCCGCACAACGACAATAATTAAGCTCCGCAACTTAACATGAGAATTCTGTGAAGGATTATTAGACGATGTCATGTCAGTTATATGACGACTACATGGCAGATAATTAGGCAAATTGAATGTAGTTTAAGTGAATCAGGAATTAGAATGAAGTTAGCCACAAGCAGCTGCTAAACTATCATCACCCATCAAATGCCCATGTTCTTTTCATCCGTTTCCTTCTCTTTTGGTTTTTATCCGTGGATAGGGGGTGTAAATGATTAACCCTGCACTGCAGTCAATAAGATAGTTACAAAGCACAGAGTCGAGAAAATTAAATATGGCTCAAATCAAGGCTTGGATGATGTTTAATGACCAAGAAAGTCATATCTAAGTAGCAGTATGTAATGGCTATTGTTCGTGCACTCCACAGAATATCAATATTTATAATGAAGCTAGAATCTGAGCGTGTATCAGTGCAACCAGAAAGATGAGCAAATCATTCAGGAAATAAATAAGGTATAGTTAGATAGCACAACAACATAGCAACAAATAACAAGAATGTAGAGTCAATATCGAATCTCCACCAGAATAATATCAATGGAAAATAATCAAGATACCATCAATACATAAATTTTCCGACCATTTATTTATATAATAAATAGAAGAGAGCAATAATTTGTTACCTTGACAAGTTTTATTCTTGGAGGATCGAATTGAATTCTCCTTAGTAGATTTGGAGGCTTGATTATCTTCCGTGTCTGTATCTAGGGTTGATGAATCGTCAGAAGATGGTGTATCATCGTCGTCTTCATCGTTCCACAGCAGTCCCCTCTTCATTTGTTATGTATAGACAGATGATTTCGAAAATCACAGAGCAGAACTCGGAATTCAATCGATTGAGACCAGGGTTTTGAGGACAACGATTCTCGGAGTAAACGACGTCGTTGTGCCGTGTTAAAGTTGGGGCAATTGTTCAAAAACCCACCTTCTTAAAGGGAGTAATGTTATTCATCCCTGGGGTTACAAACATTGAAATTAAATGATTTTATTTAATTTCACATATCATTTAATGTCATATTAACGTCACCTAACTGTGTTTATAATTCTAGTGGGGATGAATAGCATTACTCTTTTAAAAGAGCAGATCAAGGCAACAAATGGTGTTGTCACGTGATAACATGGGGTATAATGTGGCAATTGTGTCGTCGTACAATTTTTGTTCTTTAATTTGTTGTCCACAAATTAATTATTGACATTATTCTACATTAAAATGTCATCAATTTTTAAGCATAAGGTGCAGTTAGAGAAAATTAATTGGATAAACAACGAATTGAACAACACATCTCAACCCTTGCTACCCACAATGGACAGGAGATTAAACCCGTTCAAAAGTGATGAGTTGTCTGCCTAAATCTTTTTTTTTTCTTTTTTCTTTTTACTGCAAAACGTAAGTTAAGGGTAAATTTTTAAAAAATTATTTCACTGAACTTTTTGTGTCATTTTCTAGTCGCTAAACTTATTTTCTATCACGCATTTATCACAAAAATTTTATTTTCTTATTTTGTCACTGTAATCATATACATCAATAAAAATCAGTGTTTTAAAAATCGTGTCTAAATAATTTTTTTTTTTTAAATTAAGCTTTTTCTCAAAAAAGTAATGGGTTAATACTTGTTTGGTCGCTTTACTTATTTGTGCCATTTTCAACTTAACTAAACTTTTTTTTCTCTTACATGTCTAGCACAAAACTTTTATTTTCTTATTTCGTCACTGTGAATATGCACTTGGATGACATCTCCTAAAATCGGTGTTAAATTCTATTCAAATTTATTAGTATAAATTAACGAAATTTGTAATTTTCATTTTTCAAAAATTGATTTTAACTAAAATGTGTTTTTTATTGTAAAAGAATGGTTCAATTTGAAGAGTAGAAATTTCTCCACCTTTTTTTTTTTTGTTGTTGCAATGGTAACAAATTCTAGATACAATGGTAAAAAAAAATTTCACTTTTATTGACAACTTCCATGCAAAACAAAGTCAAACGAATGATATTCGGTATGGTTACAATTGGAACAAATTTTAGACCCAATGGTAGAAAAAATTATCACTTTAATGGACAAATTCCATAAAAAACGAAGCCAAATGGACACCAAACTTTCAACATTTTTGATGAAAAATTATACCAATCAAACACAATTAATTACAATTCCCAGTAAAACATTTTCTAGGAAAATTAATTCCCTGTAAAACATTTTCTTTCTACTCATTTTTCACCCTTGCAAACAGACCCTAAGAGTTATTCTTAGCAAAAATGTCAGTTACTTTTAAAAACCATCAAGCAAGCAAGCTCTTGATGAAGTATAAGTGTACAACTTATCAAGTAATTCCTTTAGAAAAGTGTTACCTGATCACAGGTAAATTTATGTAAAAAAAACAAAAAAAAAATTATGGAAAAAAAAAAAATCATGTGTAATTTTTTGTTTTTTTTTTACGTATTAGCTCGGCCGGTAATCTGGTCCTGGATCCGTCCATCACTTACTCGAGTGGCTCTTCATTTTGCATTTTCAAGAAATATTTTTTTGCTGTCTTAAACTCAATTATTGTAGGGGCCAATAGCCGTTAGCAGGCTCATGGCATTTCTTCCTCTTATTTGAAATTAATTATCAGGTTTTCTCAAATAAAGAAAAGAAAACTAGCCGTTGGTGATAGTGCCGGTGCGCCACTTGCTTCAATTCAAGAATCCAGACACAGCGCTGTCCAAAAAAAATTATCCCTTGAAGCCTCCATATACGTACACAGATTCACACACAGACCTCCAAATCAAAAACTTTTTTCCCCCATTGATTGCACCCTTTTGAATTTGGTTCTTTGGATTTCAATTGTTCTTGAAATGTGCCCATAATCAGATTCGAATTAGAGGTGAATCGAAAAACAATTTCCAGCTGTTTTTTGAAGACTAAAAAGAGGCAATGGGTGAATCATCTGCTAGCCTTTTGCGCTCTCTCTCGCAGCCTTCTCCTACCTCCAGTGATGAAAAACAGGTCAGTCTAAGAAATATTTGTTTTCATATTTAAGATGAGATTTTACCCTTGACATATGTAAATGGTCTGAGAATACAAATCTTGCAATCCCATTGCTTATATCGAGTTGCTCGTTTGAACTTTTCGGCTCTGAAACTGTATTAGACTATCAGTCTTGTTAATTAATGTTTTGGTGTTAAAAGTGTGATTTCAACCTTGACAAATACCATTGGAATTTCCAATTTTTCTTTGCTAGTCAGTAATTTTATTAGGTGGGCTCTTATTTCTTTGCATGAAGATCTATTGACATGAATTTGATATTTGTTTCCGGTCCATGATTTTCTTAGTATTTCTTGAATTCTTGAGTACTAGGTTTAACTCAGAGCTTCTGTTCTAAGAAAATGTAGTAAAAGATGCTTTCTTTTGTGTGAAGTTTGAAGTTTGAAATTGGAATTGGAAATTTTAATTTATTCTTATCTCAATTTCAAAGGCCTTGTTAGAAAAAGTTCCGGAAAGGGAGGGGGATAGGCAAATTATATTTACTTGAATTTTGAAAGAATTTGAGCATCTGGATACTGAATGAATTTTATAATACAGAGAAATCCTCTGCAACGAGCCTTAACATCGTCGATATCATTTGGAAGGTTCATGTCTGAATCGTTAGATTGGGAAAAATGGTCAGCTTTTAATCATAATCGATACTTGGAAGAAGTTGAGAAGTACAAGAGGCCTGGTTCTGTTGCTGAGAAGAAAGCTTATTTTGAGGCTCGTTATAAAAGAAGAAAAGCCGAAGCTTTGCTTGAGCAAGACAATGAAGCTTGTGCTGATCTGCCTCAACTTAATGAGACAAATGAGAATCACGATGATTCTTCCTCGGATTCAGAATCTGAACAGAAAAATGGCAATGTGGTCACCGGAATAACCAAGAAAGATGAGGTTCTGAATAGTGAGGCTACAGAAAATGAAGGAATATCGGAAAATGCTGAAAATTCGGTTAAAAAATCATCGAATAAGCTTGAAATTGAAGGAGACATTGGTAATATTATGCCCAACAAAGAGGATAACACTCAGGAGAAGGTTTGTGTAAATAATAATTGCCTTTATTTATCATGTCTGTTAAATAGAACTTCCAGTTCCTATTTAGCTGATGTTTATATTCTAGGGTGCTACCATGGGAGATTCAGCGTTGTCAGGGAAAAAGAAGCCTGCATTTTCTCCAGCTAAGTTGTCAACAACTAAAAATTGTGATCTTTCAACTCCAAATAGCAAGAAGACTGTTAGAGACTCGACCAATATAAAGAGATCAACTCCAAGATCCCTTCACAGATCGATTAATTTTGATGCTCATTCTCGAAAGGCCGTCGAAGCATCATCTCCCGGCCCAAAGAAGATTGTAAACTCTAGATTATTCCCAACTCTTTCCAGTAAATCTAAAGACAGCGCTGTTGCACCAACTTCGACTCGGGTGCCTTATTTATTCTCCTTTCATTCATGATCCATCAATTTTTTTCTGTTTTTGTTTGAATTGTCTCTAATTCAGAAGTAATTTCTATTTGGCTAAGTGTAGGCATCCATGAATAGTATGGTGAAGCATCCTGCGATAACCCCTCGACCAGAAAACAAAAGGTACCTTACTTTTCAAGTTCTATAAGGAAAAAAATCTCAAATCCTACAGAAGAAATTCCGCAACAGTGTACTGATATACAACATAATAAACACTATTATAAAAAGAGAATTAACCATGTCTTATATGAAACCGTGCTCCAGCTATTCAAGACCTTCCAGCACACGTGAAAGCAAAGCACAACCCCCTATTGTGCCTTCTTCTTTCATCTTCAAAAGTGAAGAACGAGCAGCAAAACGTAAAGAGGCAAGTCAAACACGGTTAAGAGTTTTCTTATCTTATCTTCATATAATGTCCTGATATCAATTCTGATGCCTCAATCTCAACTATCAACCTCCTTAACAGTTCTTTCAGAAACTAGAAGAGAAGAAGAATGCAGAAGAACCAGAAAAGCAGCAGCTACGAGCAAAATCAATGGTTTCCTTTTCAATTGTATTATTGAGATACTATTGTTTCTGAATATTAACAAGGTTATCCGAAAGTTTCTCTCGATAAGAAAACATATTAAATAATCACCAACTTCTTGTTTGTGCAGGAGAAACCGAAAATTGATTTTAGAGATTTGCGCCATTCCATTGCATTTAAAGTTGGAGCGAATGGAAAGATTTCTGGTAAAGCAGAATCACCAAACAGTATTGTGAAGAAGGTAATAAAGTATTTTATTTTAATTTTACTTGTTACCTTTCCTTTTCAGTGCGTTATGTGATTGTCACCAACTTCATGTTTGTGCAGGAGAAACCAAAAACTGATTTTAGAGATTTGCGCCATTCCATTGCATTTAAAGTTGCACCAAATGGAAAGGTTTCTGGTAAAACAGAATCACCAAACTGTCTCGTGGAGAAGGTAATGAATATTTTTATATGAATTATACTTGCTAGCTCTTCTTTTCAGTACATTATGTGAGAAATCTGAGATTGTGTAGAAAAAAGTCAGAAGAGAAAGGAATAAGGAATATACCAAAACTAACATGGCACATAGTAGTTCGTAAGGATCTTGTTTCTTTAAATCTTCCTGTAGATCGAACAGAACATAGGGGCAAAAAAGATTCATGTAGCAGACCCAACTTTATTCGAACAAGGCTTAGTTTGTTGTTATTATGATAGTGGGATTAGACTTTCCCCTGACTTTGCATTTGTGCAGGAGAAACCGAAAGTTGATTTTGGGGGTTCGAGTTCCACTGCATTTAAAGTTGCACCAGATGGTAAAGTGGAATCAGCAAACAGTCTCATAAAGAAGGTAAGAACGATTTTATTCTAATACTAACAAGTTTCTTCGAAGTTTCTGTTGAAGAAAAAGCGTATCAAATCTTCACCAAATTCGTGTTTGTGCAGGAGAAACCGAAAGTTGATTTTAGAGATCTGCGTCATTCCATTTCATATAAAGTTGCACCAGATAGAAAGATTTCTGGTAAAGCGGCATCACCAAACAGTCTCTTGAAGAAGGTAACGTATCTACTTTATTTTAGTTTTACTTGCTTGCTTTTCTTTTCAGTACATTATGTGATGACTCTGAGATTAGGGTAGATCAAGTCAGAAGAGGGAGGATATACCAAAACTAACGTGGCATTGTTGTAGTTTCTAAGGATCTCGTTACTTTAGATCTTCCTATAGATCAAACGGAATAGAGAGGCGAAAAGGGATTCATATAGTTGACCCGATTTTTTTCCGGACAAGCCTTAGTTTGTTGTTGCTATAACATTGGGATTAGGTTCCCTGACTTGATGTAATCTGTCAATATACCGAGAAACTTTTTTAAGTTCTCACTCATGTTTTTATCTTTTCTTTTTATTGTCTTTAATATCAATGAATTGTAGATCCCCAAAATACAAACTTGTGAAGAAGAATTCAAAGGGAAGGCAGCATCAAAGGTCCAGAGTAAAGATTCTCGTCCAGCATGGAGGTTTTCTGCAAAGACAGACGGCTCTAAGGATGTTACAGGAAAGAATAACCGGCCCCCAATCTATTCTGCAAAATCATTGCCGAAGAAAAGACAGCATGAAAATGTTTCTCCAAATATCCGGCCTTGATATGTTCTGAAAAGCTTGCGTACGAAGCAACTGTTTCGGCTGATTGGATAAGAGTTGCCCTCTGTATCTTTTTACTACATGGTTATAGAATGAAGTTTGAGAAAGCATACAGGAAATTATTTGGAGTTGTTAATTATTGATTCCTATGTCAAATAGAGGTATGATGTTGTGATGGTTCTACTAAAATTATTTGTGGGTGTGCAGTTTTCTTCTATAGATTCTGCTTCGGATACACAACTTTTGTATGGGACAATCATTAAATTCTTTTTAAAGATCGCCATTGGCATTCACTTAATAACTTCCCGTCTGAAATGTGAATATTCGAGGGAGAACGGAAATATGACGCCAGTAAAATGAAGAGATTTCAAGTCCTACATTTATGAAAATTATGCACGTATCAATTCTTTGATGAAAAAAATAAATTCAGCCTGGATGTTAGGAGGTGCATTGAAGACTAGTTAAGCCCCTGTTTGGTGGCCTTTATTTCAAAAAAAAAACACTATGTTTTGAATAGTATTTTTTGGAGAATGCGTGGTTAAAAAATAGGGAAAAGTTTTGGGTTTATATGTAGAATATTTTATCGTGTGAATGGTTCAAAATGAATAAGAGAAATAAATTAAACTAAAGTTAAATTAAATGGAATCAAACAGGGGGCTAAACCTAAATAAATAAAACCACATATCTCTAAAATTTAAGCTTCTGCGGTAGTTCAATACTAATTGTGTTCAAGTAAATTTAGCGTCCAAAACAAAGAGTCCAGACGTAACGTTGTTTGATATGTTGTACTGGACAAGTTATTTTATTTGTTATCTTGTAAGGTGTTGTCGAACACTGTGTACCAAATGTCTATGCCACAACCAGCTAAAACATATCGGATAATTTCATTGAGTTGTCATTTCCATTTCGGCACTTGGTTCCAAAAAGCCGAGGCGAATGCTTGCATATATCTACTCTGTTCAACATCACCATGACATGTTCCTAAATGGTTCTTCTTAAAGTCACATCATATGATTGCACAAAAATAGATTATTGTCTGGCATCACGAGTGACAACTTCTCAATATAACGGTAGAAGTATCCTATGTTCTCTTTTGCAAGAGTGATAGAACTACCGGATAGAACCCACATATCTTCAGAGCTCATTCACTTTAGGCTGCATCGGCAAAATGGGTAGGATTGAGATAGGACACACTTGAGATGAAAAAGATTATATTTTAAAAATATTAATCGGAGTTAAAATGTATGCATCAGTGTGATCAACAGAAGAAAAGTGAACTTCGTGCAAGCAGTGGTGTGTTAGATTCTATGAAGCCTAATCATATTGTACGCTTATCTCTCGCCTGTGGCCTATTGAGGTTTTAGGGATATTTTAAGTAATCCACATTTGTATTGGGTCGTACTAACATTCCCATGATATATAAAGATGCCATAGATTGAGAGGCATGAGGTTGTCAGTATAACTTCTTTTTTTCTTCATGTGACAATCTACCATGGTGAGTGCCGTGGCTCTTATAACGGCTGTAAATGTGTATGCTTTGCTCGTTTTCTAATTATTATTTTATATTATAGCTCTCAAAGTAGAGATTGAGGTTTAATCTATAACCTAGTGGACGAAGCATAAGCGAGTCGATATTTCTTTTAGAAGGACAGAAATCAAAGAAAAAAAGAATAGACCTTACTGGTAATACAACCTTGAATTCTATTTCCATGCATATTCCACATTCATCCTCACTTTCAGAATCTCTACAAGCGTCTTTATTTTCTGTGTCTCTTTGTTGGCTCAAAACGTTCGAGCATCGAGTTCTCTTGAAATTGTCCTCCATCAGTTACATCGGATTGCCTTCAAGTTGCTTCAGTGAAGGATAGATAGCAGCTGCAATAATTTTCTATACCGCAATAAGCCTCCGGGTACTTGCAGAAAAAAAAAAACCCACCCTGTATACACGTATGTGAAGGAGGCCTAAACAACTCATTAGAGTATCGGATAATTCTGCTCAAACAGGGACAAAAAACAGGGTTT